>AHIW01001458.1:0-15682 GCA_000296255.1 Omphalotus olearius VT 653.13
TCAATCTTGTTCATTCAACATCTGGTGGAGACCAACTTGTCATAAACATAGTCAGGATTTTATTGTGTAATGTACAAAACTCAAGATATATTTCCATTTTATAAATAAATTTGAATCATAATTGATTTCAGATACACATATATGGACAAATCAAACCCTATCTCAAAATACTATTTAAGAAGGTGAGCTCTCTCCTTTCTCAAAACAATTTTACATTCAAAAGGTTTGGGGTGTCTAGAATTGTGTGAATTTTAGACTTCAAGGTTTTAACTTGTTAAGCTATTTACCTAGTGAATCCTGGTTTGAAAGCAGCTGGAGGTGGAATATCTCCCTTTGGAGATATATCAAATAGTGCAGTAATTTGTGTTATAGCCAACCAAATTGCACGATCTGCAAGATGTCTTCCTGGACACAATCTAAAAAACTTATAAGTTGAAGAATAAACAAAAATGATATAATTAAACCTTCTTCCAAAGCCAAATATAATACCTTTAGGATCAGGCTGAGGCTCAGTTCCAAAACCATCCATATAACGCTCTGGTCTAAACTCTTCTGGATCTACGCATGCTCTTGTCATACCACTATAATAGACAGTTAAGATAAAAAAAACTTGTCCACATGAATTCACTTACTATAAATTAGCCACAATCATTGAGCCTTTGGGAATATAATATCCCTTATAGATATCATCCTTCATAGACGCATGAGGTATTCCAAGATTTGGTGGTGAAGACCATCTATAATCCAATGTTGTAGAATTTTTAAAACTTATGCATAGATCAAAATTCACCTCCAAACTTCCTTTTGCACAGCCTCAGTAAAAGGTAGATTTGCACGATCTTCATATGAAGGTAGCCGGTTACTACCAACAACCTCATCAATTTCTTTCTGAGAGCGCTTGAATGCCTCTTGATTTCGAGTTGCACAAAGAAAGAATGTTAGCAGTGAAACAGTAGTCTGTACAAAATTTGATTCAATAAAAAGCTTTCAGTAGAATGCATGCAACATACAGTATCTTCTCCACCTAATCTCAATGTTATATCATTAAGTTTAGAAAATATTGAAATGTTCCACATGCCTGCATATAAAGCTCCTCCTGTAGCTTTGATGTCTTGCTCATCCTCTGGATCCAAATTTTCCAAACCACCAAGCTTTGTTATCATATGAGTGATCACAGATGACTTTGCCTTTGAGGTTTTCTACAATATTTTAGTATGGTTTATAATCATAATCAATAGTAAAATATAAAACTGTACAATTTTTGCCTTGGACATTTCAAAGGGCACTTTCCACATCAACTCAACTTCAGGACGAGAAATAGCTGCAGTCCGCATAAATGATGTTGACCAAGATGGAAGATATCTACAATATATAAAAAAGCCTGAGTGAAACAAAGAAATAGAATTGCAATCATTAGAGACTTACTGCATTATTGGAATAAAGTCAACCATTGTGCCTGAACCTGGAGTGCCTGTTTGAACCAAACGTCCCATAGCAGTCCTCACTATATCAGAATATTGAGAGTGAATCAAAAAAAATAATGAACTGAATATCTACCATATTGCATCACTGGTTCATCTATTGACTCAATATCTAATCCATAGGCTACATTCATAACAATTCCAACAGCAAATCTATTCAAGATTATTATCTTTATTAGATACATAGTGAAATTACATACCTTCCAATATGACTAGGAAATTCCTGAGGAGCATCTCGCAAATTTTGAAGAAAAGTCATTGACTCTCTTAGCAAAAGAGGTGTAAGATTGTCTCGGACTGCATTGTCATTCAGAACAGAGGCTATGAAATGTCTCTGTCTACGTAAACGTGCATTGCTGTATAAAATATTATATATCAGTGCAGTATCACAAAAACAAGTAGACTTACTAGGGCATCAGAGTGGTTGCACCAGTCCATCCCATGCTAATTAGACTCTTGTTAGAACACAGAATATTAGCAAAGTATATTTACATACAGTTCAAGTGTTCTCATTCGAGGACGATCACCATGGATACCACCATGGCCTTCTAGTACATCATGAGCAGCCTCTACAGTGTTCAAAATGACCATATCTTTTCCAAGAACATTGAGATAGACAATGTCACCTAGAACAATGTCATTAGTGATATAGCAGAATTCAAAATGAAAGAAATAAACCATATTGCTTGGCCCACTCAGTATATAGGAGCTCAGGATATGGTGTAAGGTCCAGAAGATTGCCAATTATTGGATATCCACGAGGTCCAGGTGGAAGCCCTCTACGTGATTGAAGATAGATGCTATACACAGTCAATGAACAAAGTAGGACCCCTAAGAGACCCAAGACCATAGTTGCAGCTGTGCCAAGCTGCTGAGCAGTGAAACTTTGTAGAAAACTGTGCATTGAAGATTGAAGAGATCAAAGTAAAGATATGTGAGACCAATGTCTTGAATTTTTGTTGCTTAGAATCACTTGTTATATAGAGATATTTTGCAGTGATTTTCTTATACATATATTCAAAAGAAGAATCTCACTATTCCAGATTCAGATATATATCTCTACTATGACTATGGAAATCTCCGGATTAAATTGCTATTTTAAGATAATTGCATATTTGTTAATAATAACTTCACAATTATCTACTAGTATTAAAAAATTCTCATCATGAGATTTGAGATTTGATTTATATGTCAATCAATTCATGGAAATTTGAAAATATAATTATGATAGAATGTTAGTAACATATGAAAACTCTTAGCTTCTGCACAATCAGATCTTTCTGATAGCATTCTTTAATGTTTTACATATCTTTGAAATAGGTTCATTAGAATGTTCAGAAAGAGATCCTTTTGCTTGTATTTTCTCTTTGTTTTACTGTATTATCACCAAAGTCATAGTCTACAGTATATGTGTCTACAATTTCTCAATAGCTTTTGATATAGTATACTAGTCACAGAGATTATGATTTCTATGTTCAATCTATTGATTATACCAGGATTACTTAGAGATACTTTATTTGAGTCTAATTAAATGTATAAATAATTTCCAGATAGAGATAATTGAGTCACTTAAAATGTATACAGTGTCTCTGCAAGATTATACTTCTAGTTAGTATTCACAAGACAATTTATGGCTCTTGGTATGCTCTGAAAAGACTAAGTATAGCATTTCTCAAATTTCACCAATACTTTACTATATTGTGAATCAAGAAATATTCTAGTACATTCACTTATTCTCTTGATAAGATTTCCCAAACATCTTCACCATCCATACCTTCACCTGTAGTATAGAGCACATGTCCAGAGTTGAAGCCATTAAACTTGGTGGTTGCACATAAAGTATATGCTCCCATATCGGTGAACCCAAGCCAATCACCAACACGGATACCACAGGGCACCATTACCCATGGATTAATGCAATCAACAGAATCAAGAGTTGGGCCCCATATACTAACAGGTTGCTGATCATGAAGATGTTTCTGGATATCAAATGATTTGTCCATTGCGATCACATAAGGTATTGCCTTTTTGTGATCTAGCAGCACATTACTTAGACCACCATATGTGCCATCATTGAGATAAACTGTTGGTGGATATTAGCAAGATATAGTAAAATATATGATTTCACTTACTCATTAAATCTGCAATCTCAAGCCCTTCCTTTCCTGGAACTGGAATTGGTTCAGGTTTGAAAGCCTCCAATCCTTCAATAGGAGCACGACGAGCAATCACATTAGTCACTAAATGGAATGCTTCTGTGACATAGTAGCGCCCCGGTTCTGCAATCACCTCAAATCCCTTGGGCTGAGTAATACTTGGAAAATGTTCTTTAAGTGCCTTGTTGATGGCTTGAGCATTTTCTTCAAAGAGATTACCACCTGTGGAAGGGTTTATCTTTTCTTCAAATCCACCACCAATATCCAGCAAGGTAAAAATGTATCCAACATTCTTTGCAATGTCAAATACCTGGCGAGCACGCCAGATAGAATCCAAGAAAATAGAAGAATCTGAACAGCTGCTTCCAACATGGAAGCTGACTCCTATCACCTCCAACTTGAGTTGCTTTGCCTTTTTCAAAAGTGCAGGCACAACTTGTAGATGTGCTCCAAATTTGCGTCCTAATGGCCATCTACTCCGGCTATCATCTGCAAGTATCCTTATGACAAGCTGCATGTTGGGATAAAATTGTGCAATTTTATCCAACTCGTCAGCATTGTCAAAAGTGGAGGTCTGAACGTTGAGTTTACGGGCTCCGCGAATGTCTGAATTGAACTTGCATGGACTTGCAAAGATGATCCTCTGCACCTTGGACAAGTGATCATAGGATGAGGCAGCAGAGCCCATGGCTGCCAAAGCCATATGAATTTCTGCAAGTGATGCACAGTCAAACCCTGTTCCCAGTCTTGCCAGAAGCTGTAGAACATAGGGATCAGAGTTGCACTTGATTGCTATAATAGTCTTTATCAGTATCTATTAAATGTAATCTTGTAAGCACTAACCATAGAATGGTCGTACTTCAGGCAAATACTTTAGCCATCTCTGATGTTGCTTATATACCATAGATAAATTGGCAACAAAGAATGAATTGTGATCTGTATCATCAGAAAAGGACTTGGCTACTTCTTGCTGAATGTGAAGTTGTGTTTTGCCATAAAGCAAAGTGGGAAGTGGTGAATGAATCATATCATCTTGAATAGAAGATGCAGAGTCAACCTCAGTAGGCTCAGTATAAGCCTAGTTAGATATTAGTCTGTAGCACTATCTTATTCAAAGAATCACTCACTGATTTCAAAAAGGTTGTGAGAGCCTTTTTCAAGCAGCTCACTGTAGAAGTCTCTGTCTGTATGTTATAAGTTGAGCTCAAAGAAATAGGAAGTAGGCTTGTGAAACCCATTGTTGTCAGAATGAGAGTGAACTTGAAAAAAAAATGGAAGTGTTTTTATAACATGCATATCTATAACTTACAAATATAGGTCTAACTATTTTAAACCTAGATTAATAATTTATTAGCTTAATCACAAATATTTTAGGGCTACTTAATGAAGTTGAAAACCAACATGGCATACATACTATATAAAAGGGTTCTTTACTACTCCACTTCAGATTTATAAATTACATATATTTAAAATACTTACTAGCTCTCCAATTTCAATACATGATGCTTGAGAGATTTTCAGAAAGAATATCACAACATGGCTAGTGATGGACATTATGCAGAGTAACTCGATCTATTATTAGAAGAATAAATTTTCTAAATGCAATGAACATGCAGCCTGTCTTTAGTGGCTATAATGAGAATATTCAGACAAGCTTCACAACGATTACTGATAATATATATAGTAAGAAAATAATATAGAAAAACCAATGTCAGAATAGATCCCTCATGAAATTGAGATAAAAATATGATTCTTATTGGATAATTTTTTAATAAGCTTCATTCTACATCTCTTGTAAATACTTTAGAATTAGAAGTATTTGTATTTGGCTAACAATATGCCAAGTCAGTTTGATCAGCTTCTTGGAACTCAATTCATCTGTTTACTAATAGAGAAAGAAGATACTCATTTTATAAAATGAGATTTAAGGGTACTTGGGATTTCTCAACAACAGAAAATCTCAGGATATCCAATTAATCTCCAAAGTATTTTATTCATAGAACTGATCTGAATAGAAGAGAGTTGTCAACCACAATCTGTCAAGCAATTCTAGAAAGGATCCTTCTTTGGAGAAGGTGCAAAATTTTGATTTTCATCAAGCCAAAATTTTGCAGACACTATTTTCCCATAGAGCTCTCTAGTTTATAAAATACTGATCTACATCTACTACGTATTAAAGCTCAATGATCTTACTCACCGGTGGAACAGGGCGGACTGCCACTCTTTTGCTCTCACTTCTGAAGAAAGCAGGCACTCACAATGTTTTGCTAACTTCTCGATCTGGATCATTACAACCTGCAACATCCTCTCAGCCAGTCTACTTTGATTGGAAAGACTGTACTACTCACCAATATCCTTTCACAATTAACTCAGATGACTCTATTGACCGGGTTTACATTGTGCTGCCACCATGCTATGGAATATTTACCTATGCAAAGAGCTTCATTGATGTTGCTATTGCACATGGTGTAAAGCGCTTTGTGCTTCTTAGTGCCACTGTATGTGATGTAGGTCATGCTGATGATATGAGCCGCATGCATCTGTACTTAGTACAGAGAAATGTGGATTATACTATTCTTAGACCAACATGGTTTGCAGGTCAGTACTCTTTTCAAAAATAGTTGCATCAACTGCTAATAATTGAGGTGGTAGAGAATTTTACAACTGAGCAGATACATGAAATCGGAAAGCAAGATTTTATCTACTCTGCTGCTGAAGATGGCAAAGTTCCATGGATCACTGCAGAGGATATTGCAGCAGAGGCCTGCAAGGCACTACTCGCAGAGCCTGGAACTTATAGTAGAGAGTCCATTCTTGTTGGGCCTGAACTACTCTCTTTTGATGAGGTTTGTTCTACTATACTTTCTGACAAAGTATAGCCTTGATACATGCCTTTTTAGGTTGCAATGCTTCTCAGTGAAATCACTGGAAGAACTATTAGACATTGTCGCATGTCTGAAGAAGAGATTATACAGTATATGGTTTCACAAGGTGGACAGAGAGAGTGGGTAGAATATGTTGCTGCTTTGGATGTAGGTATTGCAAGAGGATCAGAGGAAAGGATCTTTGCAAGGCCTGATAAAGTGATTGGAAAGCAAAGGCTTCTTGACTTTCTGAAAAATCATCAGAATCTCTGGATTTCTTCCAACTAAGTTGTAGACAGTTAGTATGTAGCAGAATATGTGTTTACAGATAGTATTCAGAAGTTGCTTTGAATATGACTGCAACTAAGAGATAAGACAAAAGGGATGCAGTAGTGTAGGGGTACTACTGGATACCCTTTGCTAATGCTGGGTGAATGCATACATATATTGTAGCTAATCAGTTCACTTATAGTTGAATCTTCAACTAGATAATTGAGTGCCTTTAGATCTAGGGTAAGGGATGAAATGTTATAAGAAACATGCTTCAATCTAATTTTTTTGTTGGTTGTTAAATAACACAATACTTAGATGAAAAGATATAAAATATTTAGAAATTTGATAAATACTAGACACACATTCAAAAGAAAACAATTGCAAGCGGGGGTCAGTGATGCATTACACATTATCAATAATCCTCTCTTGCTGCATCACCCTCCTGCGAGTTTCCATTCTCCTCCTCTCACCCTCAATTTCTGCCTCCTTTTCTGCCTGATCCCTTGCAATTACTTTTTCAACTTCTCTCTCCCATTTGGTGCTTAGGCATAAGAAGCTGTTGATGACTGAAGTGACGACCAGGGCAACAGTCAAGCCTATCCAAAGGCCACGAAGACCTTTGATTGTAGCTGAAAGAGGAGGATAGGACAGGATGGTAGAAGAATCCTTGATACCAATGCCAATGGCATTAGGCAAGGCCAGGAAAGAACCAGAAACCGAGTGATAGGCAAGAAAGATACCCAGAGGAACACCAACAATGTAGTATGCGCTATGGCCAGATACATTGAGACCAGTTCCTAGAGACCATATAAAGCATACCTCAGATTGACTACGGCTCCAAGGACTTGCTTTCCCCTTGAACGGAGAATTCCAGCTGTGATGACAGCGTTGGCATCAAAGATTTGGAAAAGCGCACAGAGCGGCAAAATAGCAGATACTATTTGTGCTACAGCTGATGGAAGAGAGGTTAGAACGTAACGCGCCAAAACATGGAGTACGAAATAGAAATGTTGAGGATACGAGAGTCCAGAAGAATGATTACACAGGAGAAAGACACAATGCTAATGGTGAATGAGTATTGCTTACCGGGATCGTCGTTGAATATATACGACCATAAGTTACGAAGTGTCACGAACATCAAGCTACATAATGCACCACACAATCAGCAATCGTAACTTTAACATCTGATCCTCGGCTTGACGGACCTTATACATAAAGCCATGAAACCCCCTATTACCATGGATGCATAAGATGCGATCTGTGCGCGAAGAGCGCGACGTTCGCCCAAAAGATTGCCAATTCTATCATCGGACAAAAATTTCAGCTCCCAGAACACAGTCCATCGGACGCAAATCTCACCTAACGCTCGTAGCGACACTAACAGAGAAATACACTTGGAACATGGTAGAACACGACATGAGCAGCACTGATTGTGCCGCAAGAGCTGTCGGACCCAGACTATAACAAGTATTAGTTACGATCACATTCGGACGATAAGCGAGTACTTACAGGCTAGCAGCCAGACCAACGATTTCCCAAGCCCACCATTCACTCACCATCTGCCCGACTCCGCCAAGACCCAACCGCATTAGGGTAGCTAGCCCCTTAGGATCAAGCGCCCGAAGGGTCGGTTTGTGCCATGCAGTGCGAAGGGAGGGAGGTAAGGGAGCTGAACAATAATTAAATTGTAGGGCCGGAGAAGATAAAGGAAAAGCAAACCTTCGTCATCGTTCGAGTCATGCTTTCCGAGAGTGGAAGACGACAGGTTCGTCATTGATTTGTTTGTCCCATTGTCACTGGAAACAATGGAATTGTACTTGTAGGGAGATGCTCGCTTGCCTTCTACGGCTTTTGCAATTCCTTGTTCGGGATGTGTGTCACTATGCATCGCAGCAACTTTGACGCATGTAGCGCGAGCAAGAGCACGCATCTTCTTCTTCTGTCGCTCGACCCAAAATGCGCATATGACACTAAGCACGGCAATCAGGTTATATGTTATTGCTGTGGCAAGAGGGGCTCCGATGAAACCGAGCGCCCAGGATGATGGTAGGGGTGATGGGGCCCACACTGTTTCAAGCCAGGTGTAAGTATAAGCAACACCAGCAGAAGATACACGAAAATGAAAGGTCTCCAGCCGCAGGGGGGCACGAAGACAAGGAAAGATCGGGAGAAGAAGAAAAATAGCTCAATACTGGACCGCCGGGGTACTCGTTTCCGGTGTCACTGGTCATCCATGTCAACTTGGGCTATATCAGAACGGGGAACGTGTGTCCAAAAAGCTCTCAGGTACAACAGAGAAGCATGCCCCAACAGATTCTTGTCTGCGTGGAGAATCGTTTTCGAATCTACAAGTAAAAGAACGGACAAGAAAGAGGTCAAACTAACCTAGCACGTAACTCAGCAATGCGTTCACCGGTGCGGCGAAGGTTATGATACGGGTTGGGATATCGAAAAGACCTGCGCAAGAGTTGGTCAGTACGGCCAATATACAAAAATAAATGCAAATACTACCTTGTGATTGAAAATATCGCCTGCACGCATTCAAAGAATTTAAAATCAGCATTTTTATAAAGGACGATAATAAAGTAAGTTCACCTTGAGATGCAATTGAAGGCATACGCTAGATCAGCATCGTAGACATCAGTCGAATTCGGAGATTTGATGTCCGTCGGACGTATGTGCCCTACTTACCAGGCATACCCAAACTCAACCATTTCAAGAAGTCTGCAGCGAGATGAGCGACTTCCGGGTCTTGTTTCAGAGCGAGAAGGATTGGTTCAGCTTTGAACCATGTGATGAACATGGGCTAGAACACAGAAATCAGCTGGATCGGAGAAGCGAGGAATTACGGTAGAAGCAAGATGAACGGTAGAAGAGGCCCCAGATACAAATAAACCGACGCAAGTCCAACCAACGTACAATAAGACACAACGTTATGAGAATTGCCATTCGCTGGCACCACACTCCTATCATCTCTGGGGAGCGGCTCGTCCATGCAGGAGGAAGAAGTGTATCTAGAGCGCTAGTGAATCCTGTGTTGGAGGAAAAGCGATTGATAGTCAAAATGGCGTTGTAAGCGAGATTGTGAAAATGTGAAGTGAAAGACACCAACCAAGAATAACGGAGAAGGACGTAACATTTGCAGTCATGGTAGCGAGAGTACAAGCTGCCAAGGCGGTGGTAGATATATGGCCGAGAGATAGCACACAGGACAAGAGAAGAGTGTACTCTAGCAAGTGTGTCCTATAGATTAATTAGACTTCTAAGAGCGAAACACTATGAGAAGATCTATGCAAGAACATACACAAATACAGGCAGCGCGAACCGCGTCAGCGTCTTGAGTTCTGACTGGAAGATGCTTGCCTTATTCTCAGCACTCTCGTCCACGGTATTCCGAGAGATGAGCGGTGAATTCTCGTTGGCATACTCGTACGTATTGGCACAGTTGAGCTCGCCAGACGATCCTCCTGGTGATGGCTCGGAAAGGCCGTCCCATGCTGTCTCGACGTCAAGTGTGCTTGCGGAAGTACCTCTATAGAGACGTTCGAGGTCGCTGCAAGAAACTGTTGAGGAAGATGAGCCATCATCAAAGTTAGACCCAGTGTCGTCGTAAACATCGGGCTTGAGGCTGCTCGGAGAGTTGCAGTTGTCTGTGTACGATTTGGCAGACATTGAGAAGGAAGGAAGGAGAAATCCCTGAGGACTGGCGTGGACTACGAGATAGAAATACTCTTTCCGAATGACTCTATGTCCCTGACCGAGGAGCCGATCCTGTTCGGAGCAGAGTCGCAAATTTTGACCACTGTCACCGGGATTGGCTCATGCCGGGATAGGAGAATGAAATGATGTATGGCAAAGATATGCCCAAATTGTCTTTCCGATTCTGGTTATATGTTCGCGCCTGGCATAACCTCAGTTAGACTGACACGCCGACCTGTTCAATTTTTACAGCGCAAGTACTGGCTTTTCAACGGACCTCATTCATCTTGTGAGTAGTGAATGTTTCTACGCGCACCAAATCACTTACTTTAGAATGGCCTAGATGCGCTAGGTTTGGGTATCGTACCCCTGCGAGGTGTTTAGTACATTGTCACCTCAGTAGCCGTGGAACTCGCTTTAAAATGGCAGTTCATCGGTTAATTCTATCCGACTTAAAGCTATGTAAATCTGGCGTATTCCGTCAGCTGCATATCCGTTTGAGACGATTTAACCTTGTACTGACACGTACTCGCTATCTGATTGTCCTGTCCCTCAGATGACTTGTACGCATGAGTGGTCTGATAGTGGCACTAATGCCTCAATCGAAAGGGTTTGGCGATGAAGGCGGTAATATTTCTATGAGTGGAAGGTTGATGGTCATATATAGAAGGCGAAGAGGTATGACCCGTATTGGTTTTCGGCAGTTGTGCGGGGAACTCCTATTGACAGGTCCTTCTTCGATTCCGTCTTCGGCCGCTCAGATCAGGCTGTCCCTCGCCCCCAATAATCGGTGCATACATATGAGTCCATATGTAGTGTTATGGACCATCCGTGATGAAACACCAACACCTCATATTGAAGTGAAGTTGCGCCCAAGTGTCACGTACGATATGAACGTAAGAATCACATTCAGTGTATCAGCAGGTTGGTACACGTGTAACGGTGGTGGCGGCGGGAAAAACGAATCAACAGCCAGTAAGCAAACCAGTGCCCCCTTGTATTAGCGCGCTCAGACTTGAGCAGCTTTGCTATTTGAGTCTTGTCCAAGTATAGGCCTCTAAGTATCAGTGGTCGATGACAAGGCAGAGTACTCATTCTCGTTATAAGAAATGAACCGGCGATAATAAAGGAATTCGGCCTGTGCTTATATAGATTGACATCTCGAATGGAAACCCTCGAGGAATGCGAATCTTTCGGAAAGTGACGGAGTCGGCCGGCAATGTCAGACAACCAGATCTACATAGCAATGTGCATTGAATGACGATAACTGGAAGAAAGGCGAATGAGCTCGATTTGAACATTGTGTCTGGAACACGCAAATACCGCACAAGCCGAAGCAATTTCTCGTGGAAGAAGAACACTCATCTCGCGACAAGATCCTTCACATGAACTGTACTATCGTATCACTTACAAGTGTAAACGTCATTCTGAAGGAAGCTATGTCCCTCGGACTCGGGCTGGTTGAGGATGCTGATGAGATTAGTGACAAACCTAGCCTAAACAAACGTAACTTTTTCTTCTTGATCTCCGTATACCAGTACTATTGACAATTGTTTCTCACACTTCTGATCTTCGAATTTTGTTCCATCAACGCAAGATGCCTTGGAATTGGTGTGATGAGAGCTCGAGGAAAACAAGTGAGCTGCGAAGGTATCACTCACCATGAGCTTGCACGCTATCTATGTACATGGTTTCGGCAGTTTCCGCGTATGAGCACTACTATCATAGTGCGACGCCGTTGCTCAACCACAGGGCAAGAATTGCATCAAATGGTGTAAAATTTGAGGCACAACCTGGATATATGCGTGCTCGTAATTGAAGAACAGGTGATGTTTGAAGCGTAAGGCACAGATAGAGCAGGCTTATGTCGAGAGACTCTGAATATATTCCAACGTATCAGCGATATCACATAGCAACAAACGGCAGTTGTCGTACCTCCGCATTTGCGGTCCACATAGTACACTATTTCGAACACTAGATATCACCCTCCCATACCCCTGGCCAGGTACCACCATACACGGTATCGGTCTTGCGGCTTATCAGAGCAGAAGTAAAGCTTCAGATGACTGCCGGCATCTAAGTACTCTACCAGGGTTGTTCGTCAGTGGCATGCAAGGCTGAGTAAGAAAGTATTGTTTGCCATACAACATTATGCAGTTAGTTACACTGCGTGGCATAGAGCATGGGACTGATAGCATCTGCAAGGCGATTGAGAGTAAGTACAAGAACAGCGATAACACAAGGCCGTTGAATACCTGCATTGATTCTATGCGATACAACGACATGGCATTATCAAAGCGTCGGAGCAAGCTGGGTCACTGCGTCGAAATCGCTTCGAAAACTCCCTCCTTCAACCCGATTGAGTCACTCTCAAGTCCATTCTTTATTCGTTTTCGTGGCAGCAAGGTGAATACAACTTGGGTTAAATTGAACGATGCTTCAAGGTTTCGTGGAGCGACCTATTCTTGAATGCAATTTCGCGGGTTTATCCTCGTAATAGATATAATTCAGCATAAATATCAATGTCATTGTATCCCTTACGAATTCAGGGTACGGAACCAGAGGTACTAGAAACGAGACAGAGCCGTGGACTGCCGTGGATGGAGAAAGAAAAGAATGTAAGCGCTCGTAAGCGCTCGCGGCTCGCCCATTTACTAATAGCAACCGCCGCCGGCTTAAATTCCTCTTCATCACCACAGACCAGAGATTGAGAAAAACCTAAAGCTTCGTCTGAAGCTTTGGGCTTTTCAGTCTAGGATTAATTCTTCATACATACGATTCAAAGTAACGCGAGCCAACACTCTCACCTTCAGCTCAACCTGAGGCAACTGTAACCTGTGAACATATCCTTTGAACGTCGTCCAATGATGTAGCACCTCTAGCAACTGAGTAAGCTATTGTTTATGAGTACCTTAGTAAGTGTTTAACACCTCATGACGAAGAAGATTTATCTACTATAAATACCTGTAGCCTTGGGACTTGTTGAATACACACCACCAACATCACCAGAGAAGACTGAACGAAAAATGCCCACACTCTCCGCTGGAAGCAAAGTCCTCGTATCAGGTGCGAATGGCTATATCGCTGTATGGGTTGTACGCCGTCTTCTCGAGAGTGGATACGTCGTACGCGGGACTGTACGATCAGAGGAGAAAGGCGCGCATTTAGTCAAGTTGTTCAAAGATTATGGCGATAAGGGAAAGTTCGAGCTGGTGGTTGTGCCGGATATCACGAAGGAAGGCGCATTCGACGAAGCTGTGAAAGGCGTGGATGCTATCGAGCATACTGCTTCACCGTTTCATTTCAAGGTTGATGATCCCCAAGGTGCGCGGCACTGTTACCTCGTATCATCTTATTCATCTCATACCTATCTAGAGCTGATTGGACCAGCTGTCAACGGTACAGTCGGTATTATCAAGAGCGCGATAAAACTCGGTGCATCGTCTACCATTCGCCGCATCGTTGTCACTTCGTCCTGCGCATCTGTTCTTTCTCTTCTCCCAGAGCCGAAACTCTTCAGTGAAAAGGATTGGAATGAACAGGCTATAGATGACGTGAAAGTCAGAGGAAAGAACGCAACTGCTGCCGCGAAATACAGAGCCAGCAAGACTCTAGCAGAGAAAGGTACGTTATCATAGAACTGATCTTATCGATCCTACGAAGACTGATATTCAATCCAGCGGCCTGGGACATTTACAACGAGAACAAGTCCAGTGTTCCATGGGATCTGGTCGTCCTCAACCCTCCATATGTACGTCTCCTTCGTTCCTGCTTCTACCCTTCACTGAGATTGTTTACGTCCTCAGGTGTTCGGCCCCTTCATTCACGAGGTCTCCACTTCCTCAGCACTCAATACTTCTGCAGCAGATTGGTACAACACAGTCGTGACTCCCAACATGGGTGGCAAGTCTCTTGAAGCAGTTTCTACCCCCGGCGGCGGGTGGATCGATGTGCGTGACTTGGCTGATGCCCATGTTCTGTCGTTGCAGAAGGAAGAGGCAGGTGGGGAGAGGATGATTGTTGCCGCGGGATCTTTCTGCTTCCAAGACTTTAGTGAGTGCATTCTGCTGACAAGTACATACGTACATAATTGATCATGTATGCTTTTCAGTCGACGTTGCAAACTCTCTTTCTCCTTCTCCCATTCCGTCGCACACCGACTTGCCAAAGGGATCTCCTGGTGCAGGGAAAACTGCTGTTCACAAGATCAAATATGACGCCTCGAAGAGCGGAAAGATCTTGGGGTTGAAATACAAGACGATGGAAGAGCTGACTCGGGATACATTGGCTGACTTCGAGAGCCGAGGATGGTAGAAGGTCGGTACGGATTTGAGGTAGACTTGGTGCGTTAGACAAGGAGGGCTTCGCGAGGAACATCAGAACTGCATGAACAATTGACAAATGAATAAGGAATCTCTTTGGATTGCAACCGGTTAATTGTTGAATATTGAAAGCCTGAGGAGATATGATGCACGCATAAGACTGATTCTCCGCACAGCACAATGACCTTGTATTCCTTACGAATTCAACTGGCGAAAGCAGAGACAAAGTGGTGGATCGAGAGAGTGCTCGCCGCGACCATAAGCGTGCCCCATTCGCCGAGGCCACGCCAGCTAGTTTATGTAATTTTTTCTTCCTCTTAGCCATCGCATGTCGAGTTAAGCACCACAGACCAGAGAAAAGCCTAAAGCGCTAGGTTTAAAGGTTAAAGCTTCAGACAAAGCCAGGATTCTTCGTACATACGATTCTAAATCACGCAAGCAATCACTCTCCTTCTGCTCAACCTGAAACAAGATGTGAAAATATCCGTAGCGCCTCTGGCAACTGAGTAAGCTATTGTTTTTATGTACCTTAGTAAGTATTTATACCTCATGACGAAGATTCAGAAGGTTGAATGCACAGCAACATCAACAGAGAAGAATGCCCACACTCTCCGCTGGAAGTAAAGTCCTCGTATCAGGTGTAAATGGCTATATCGCTGTATGGGTCGTGCGCCGTCTTCTCGAGGGTGGATACGTCGTACGCGGGACTGTGCGATCAGAGGAGAAAGGCGCGCATTTAGTCAAGTTGTTCAAAGAGTACGGTGATCAGGGAAAATTCGAGCTGGTGGTCGTGCCGGATATCACGAAGGAAGGAGCATTTGACGAAGCTGTGAAAGGCGTGGATGCTATCGAGCACACTGCTTCACCGTTTCATTTCAAGGTTGATG
>AHIW01001459.1:0-14949 GCA_000296255.1 Omphalotus olearius VT 653.13
ACGCGACAAGTTCTGGCATTTGATTCCTTCCTTTGGTTTTGTACGCCTTGCTCGTTTGACTTCTTAGATTGCTACGTTTGAGGGGGAGTGTTGGAAGACAACCGTAGCGCACAGTATCTGTATGTATCTTATGTAATCCTAGTTGATATTCGGCACACGAAGGTAAAAGGGTCACTCAGCTTTTGACCTTCGTGTGCATAGTACATTAGATTCTCTTAATCCCAGCTTTTGACCTTTGTGTGCAGATTCCATTAATATGTTGCATCAGTAGAATGTCTTGTGAGCAAACTTATACTTAGAATCTGTTCCGTAGTAATATAACACGCCTCGGACAGTTGCAACATTTATTTCGGTCATCGTTGAGTATTCTCTGTGGCACTGTGCAACATGTATCGTGCGCCTCTGATGAAAACAACGTTGTTTTCAATGACTCGGATAGATTTTCTTGAAGCTGATTGTGACTCATAGTTTGGTTGAATACTAATGCATATGCTTCACTTGTGATGGGTGAATTTTCAAGGTGTATTGCGAAGTTCTCTAATTCATCGTGCGGTCACCCTCGGCGACCAGTGCCACCACGACCGCATGCACATCGCTTCTGCAGTTAAAGAATTTCGTTGTTACACAATCATAATGCCTGCCACAAAGATGAGGCAAACCCCGGGCCGAAAGTATAAAGAAGCCTGAGTTTAAGCTCATTCTGAGATCGTTGCTTCTCGCATGCTCTCTACCTCTATACCTCATGTCGGCAAGCTACTCAACTGATGATGATAATAACTTGGATCTCGCTTCGCTTTGTGGGTGAATGTTTTCATATATTCCAAGTGGCTTGCTTAGAAAGGTTTGACTAGCGAGGCAACCAGCTTCAAGTTGTTCAGTTCGATATCACCATCTTGGCGAATCGGAAATTCATTCTCATGAAAGCACTCGAAAATTGCTGACAATTAAGATACCCGGACGTGGTGCGCCGAAGGATTCAATGACGGATCATCCGAGTCCACGAAAGAAACGAAGAACTGTTCAGTCCAGTACGCCATGTGTATCTATTGAATATCTGCTCGCAATGCAGCTAAATATCATCTCTTCTCAGATAAATTCCCCGCCTGCGCCCCCCTTGATCCCATGAGTTTGCTCAAAACTAAAATTCGCTATGTCTCTACCCTTGAGTTTCCGCACAAAGACGCGTATGACCCAGAATACTCTCACATGCCTCCAACGCTTCGTAAAAGGATGAATTCGTTCTTTAGAATTCGTTCAAAATCATCTGAGACTAGTACTGGAATGAAAGGCAAGGTTTTCATATTCTCGAGCAGAATCTACCGTGAACAACAGAACATGTTTTGCAGATACAATGTCGTTACCCCAGCTCCAGAGCCCGTTTCCATCTAGGAAAAGGTTCTCGCTTGAACCAACTCTGTTTCTGCGCCAGAAAAGATGGGAATCTCAGACCCAATCTGGGTCCATTGAGGAGTGTGCGGTTCCTTCAAGTTCTAGTGCAATAATCGATTCACGAGTTTCAAGAGAGGCTCAGGGTGGTACTTCTACGCAGGAAGTGACCCAATGTTCTTCAAGTGGTCCTCAAACCCCTTGCCACTCTACCCCCGCTGAAAGTCACACGAAGTCTCCTTCTGATATTCCAAGTGACGAAGAAGATGGAGTGGGAGTAGCCGGTGAAGCCGACTCATCGCATTGTCAATCCAGTGCGCACGAGCTCTCTTACTCTCCGCCTCTTCCTCTTTGCCCTATCTCGATTGATCCACCCGTTACACAAGTCCAGACTCGAGAACCTACGCTGGTGCTTACACTTGACGATGCTCTTTTCCGACCTGAAACTGATATCGAATTGATGTCTGGCTTTATAACGTACTCGCCCTCTGTCGAGCAGCAAAAATCGCTAGAGTCAGAACTGGAAGTTGCATCCCGTCACGATCCTATCATGCCACTATTTACGCCGTGCACCCCATCCAGTGCTAGTTGTTCACTCTTTGCTACTCCTCCGCCGCACTCAACTCCTTCCTTCGCCTGCAACGACGTTCTTTCAGATCAGGACTCTGGACACACGGGGTATTCCTCTTCATCGAGTGAATGTCAGCGTCATATAGTGAACGATGACCGCAAACTAGATGTTCAAGCTTCTCAACTCGTTCAGTCCACCACATCGTACCGCAGCAATTCAGAGTGCTACGTGCCTTTATCTCGCTGCTCCACACACACCCCTACTTTCGTTCAAGCAGACCCCAAACCACCTTCACCTAGGTTCAACTATCTACCGTCGCCTATATCTCCCACTACATCTATCCGAATACCCAGTCCTCGAAACCAATCTACTCATTGCCACACGATGGGTATTCTATCCAATATGAAGGACTATACTCCCGGTCCAATTGACCGCTCTTTACCTTCTTTCGACGTCGAAAACCTCATTGCGCATCAGGTACGCCATGCATTTACCACCCCATCGTTCTCTCCGAAGATTATACCACACCACAACACCTCGCTTGAACCCGAGCCTCATGCAGAACCTGCACACATCCTACACTGCCAATTCCCATCTCCGTCCGATTTGGAAAAGTTCACTTTCGAGTCACAGCAGGTTCTAGCATCAGCCTCGGTTCCAAGCGAGGAAGGGAGTAGTACCAATCACGCCGTGAGGGCGTCATTCAGTGAATATGAATCTTCTGCGAATGCGAATACCTTGCAGCGCCGTTTGAACACATCTGTCATTGACGTGTTTGATGGGGCTCAGTTTGAGTCGGAGGAGTATGAGTTGATGTATCCTGATGAGTGACTACTGACTACTGACATTTTCTGATTTTGTCGTCTAACGTATCTAGAACTCGCTTTTCTTGGTTCATGTATTTACAAATTAACTGGATTCATGTCACTGATTTTTCGCTTAAGCTCTTTGTACACATTTGCTTTGCTTTACGCCGTTGCTTTGCTTGTAGATTACTTCTCATTCGTTATACGTACCACTTGCTATGTATCAAATTTTGGTTCAAGTCCAACTGTACCTCCGAGATTCACGAGAATTGATTCAAATTGGTGGTTGTATACCCAGATATTTGTGATTACTATTGGCGTTCTCTTTACGGTGTACCATCAAAAATTCAAAACTCTTTGATACGTTTACAGATACACTCGAGTACGAACATATACCCCCACAACTCCTGATCACCGCTGAAAACTCAACCAGTAATGACGAAAGGAGGGCTGACATTGCCAGAGTCACCGAAAACTATATCCTCTAGTCAGACATTGTTCGAGAAGCTTGCAAAGGATAAAGAAAGACTCACGAGTAACGGTGTAGTCAAAGAACGGAGTGATGTCCGAGGGCACTGTAATCTCGACGAAGCCAGTGATGAGCAGAAAACCGGTTGCAAGAGTACGGTCTGGGCAAGTCGCGACCGAAAAAAAAAAAAGTCAGTTCTACAGACTCGAACGAACTATAATAAGGAGTCACTCACGAAAGTTGAGTCGGTCCGAGTTCAACACCAACGTGCCCGAGTTACCGGATCCACCAACAGGTGGGTTGGAGGCGTCCCTGTGGATCATTTAAACCGTATTCAGCAGTTTGTACAACCTAGCCTAGAGAGTGTTGACATACCAAGTAACATTAGCCGGCTGGCCAACTTGCCAGATGGTGCCCGTAACAGGAGAGGTGATCGTTGGATCCCAAACGATCTGCGGCGCAGCAGAAACGACAGCGACAGTCGCAGCGAGGACAGAAAACAAAGCTTTGAATTGCATTGTGAAGTAGTAAAGAATGCGAAAGTGGGAAGTACCCTGTGCAGAAGACTGTCCAGGATGCTGTTTCTGGTCTTTGAACGAGGGTTTTTTATACTTTGAAGAGTAGGGGATTTAAGTCCGTCGTGTGAGGTGAAGTTGGCCATCGGTCTGTTCGTTTGGGGAAGACGACCTGACAATTGTATCATGTATGATGATAATGAGGTAGGCAAACGTTCGTTACAAAGAGCTCTTGGCGAGGTTACGTCTGCAGTGCAGGAATCCCCTGCGTCCGGCAGGATCTTGGCAGCTTTCGGTAGAGCTCATTGTTGGCGAGGCTCCGAGTCCAGGCGGCTGCTCCGCGAAAGACGTCGAGAGAACAGAGCGCCCGACACAGCTATCGGCCTTTCCTGAAGTGAAACGGTAGAAAAGACCCCGTCTGAGAATCCAGCGTGCAAGAATTCGCTTCCCAAATATTCATCCGCAGTTCCGGAGACACAACAAATATCATGTACCTCGGTCGCGAATCCAGCTTAAGGTGAAGAAAGAGATGGCATTGCAAGAATAGGTACCGCCTTCGCTGATTCTCGTGATGAATTGAAAGGATAAGAATCTGAAGCGACAATGCAATATAAAGACCTCTTTAAAAGGTAACTCCTTACCGGCTCCTCACTATTTCTATGATTCTTTTTGTTGGCCGAAAATGCTGCCAGTGCTATGAAAGTACACCCGACTTGTTTCATGTCGTACAATTTAAGCCGACAGTCCGAGTCTTCCCAGATGGCAGAGCCATGCTATGAGGGCTCAATTGCGACTGTAGTCGTAAATCCATGACGGACGCTCAGATTTTAGCCAGGCCCATCCACATAGACGCATGAAGCTTTCAAGAATCTGATTCAGAATCTGGTTGCAGAAAAATCCAAAGGGGGACTTACCATGCATCGACTTTTGAATCCGACTCCCACGTAAAAATCGATTGAAATTTCAACATAAGCAGGTTGGATCTGAACAGCCTGGAAGAGCTAGTCATCACTATCAGCATAGCAGCATAGCAGCCCGAGAGGCAGAGTAAGGCTCTCGGAGTTCAACGTTGCAACGTTGAAGCTTCAAGCTCTGGATATTTGTGCTTCAACATATATCGTAGACGGGTGCTTGAAGGGCTAGCAGTGGATTGAATTGGCGGTTCAAATAAGATTCCAAGCTTCAACGAAGAGGCGGCGGGACCGAGCTGAAAGGAATTTAGTCAGCTGATCGCGCCGATGTGGAGGGGTGAATCACTCTGCCGTTCTTTTAATTTACGACAAATATCTATCTCTGCTGGCTTGTTCCTAGTTCCTAGACTGGATCTGTTCCTCATAAATTCATCAATGTCTGCTATAACTGCGCAAGCCCCAATCACAGCTACTCATCGTGGACGTGGCAACAATCGGGTACGAGGGGGTAACAGACCAAAGGGCCGGAATGCAGGAAATCGTGCTACTGCTGCTTCTGAGCCAGCTATTTCAAAAATCAATGAACCTATCGCGACTGAACAAGCTACTGATGACTCGCACAAGAATAAGGAGGAGGTTCTGGAAGAAGATGACGGTGCTATCTGCTGGATTTGTGCAGAACCTGTCAAGTATTATTCAGTGTCGGAATGCAATCATCGAACCTGCCACGTCTGTGCGCTTAGGCTCAGAGCATTATACAAAAAGATGGATTGTACGTTCTGCAAGGTGAGATCCTATTTTTTTTCGTGTTATCGGATAATGAATTACACTCATGATCTCGAAAGGAACCTCAAGCCACCGTGATTTTCACCACTACAGAAGACCAACCATTTTCTGAATATACGCCGGACATGATGACGTTCAAAGATACAAAGTTGTCAATCCTATTTGAGACTCAAGAAATGATGGAAGAGACCCTCATTCTGCTTCGCTTCAACTGTCCTGATCCGGACTGCGACTATATAGGTAAAGGATGGGGAGATTTGAAGCTGCATGTTCGAGCTAATCACAGCAAGCTCATGTGGTGTGTACCCTATATTGAATTTATTTTGACAAGTACTGATCCTTCTCGTCAGCGATCTTTGCATCAGAAGCAAAAAAGTATTTGCGCACGAACATGCTCTCTACACCTATGCTCAATTGTCAGCCCATCTTCCTTCTATCAATTATCGCCAACACCACAAACCCATACCTAAAGATCAAATCGAAGGCGGCGTACATCCGCTATGCGAGTTCTGTAGAGAATGCTTTTTCAGTGACGACGAGCTGTACGCTCACATGCGAGAGAGGCACGAGGAATGTTTCATATGCAAAAGGAATGAGGTCAGGGATCAGTAGTATGTCTTCGACCCCAAAGACCATCTCCGCAACTGCTAATGAATTTCCGTTGCAGCTTCCTCAATTATGACAGTCTAGTAAGCAGCCATACACATCAGTGTTATTACCTGAACTGAACTCCCTCTCTAGGAGCGTCATTTTAACACTGTCCACCACCCATGCACCCAGTCCACATGCCTCGCTCGCAAATTCGTAGTATTCAACACCGTGCTGGATCTACAAGCGCATATGGTGGATGAACATGGCGCAGAGATGAGCTCGCGGGATAAAAGGGACGCAAGACGCGTTCAGGCTGATTTCGAATTCGAGGAAGTGGGGCGTGGCAGAGGTAGAAGGGATCGAGAACGGGAACAAGCACCACCTCCACGGCAACATCAACCACCACCACCTCCTCCTGCTCCGCCGGGAGCCGTTCGACCTGCTGGTGGACGAAGGCGAGAAGGATTTGGCGCCACCCTTACCGTGGAAAGTGGGAATACCACCTCGTCAGGCGTTACCTTACCGGCTAATGGACATACTTCTGCTGGTCCAAGCCGGCGCGCTTCTCCGTCTCCCCCGCCAGATGTCGATCCCGCTGTCTTAGAGTGCGTGACTGAGAGAACTGCTTGAATTCTGCTTCTTACATTCAGACATACAGACGCCATACGGCTTTTATCGCACGCGTACAGTCTCTTGCGCCTAATCCCGCACACGCAGTTCCAGTGGTGAAGGCATCCATTCGAGGATACCGCGCTTCAGAATCTAGCGCCAAGGATCTGATATCAACTATCTGGAATGTCCTCGATCGTCATCTGGAACACACAGCGAGTATTATTAATGCTTTCGTCGATCTTCTCGATGAGGAAGAGAAAAAGCAGGACTTGCTCGCGTCGTGGAAGGGATTTGAAATTGAGGTGGGTGCTCTCTCGCTCTATAATTCAAACGTTTACGATTTACGACTTTGGTTTTCTTTTATTTAGCAACGACGTCAATTTCCTGACCTAGTCCCGAACGCCGTCGGTGCAGGATATGCAGCCATTACCAGTGGCCGTGTTCTCAACGCCAAGCACTCCACCAGCACTCGATCCTCACGGGGAGGAACTTCCAGACAAGTTTGGGATCGGGTTGCTCAAGCAGCAGGATCTTCCTCATCATCCTTAACACCTTCCTCTTCCTCGTCTCAACGTCCCTCAGAGCGTTTCCCTCCTCTCGCAACATCTAGCTCGTCCTCCGGACCAGCATTCCGACAACCTCAACACAAAACTCCTTGGGCCTCAGGAGGATCTACACCTGCGGGTGGACGTACGCAATCCGCTTCACCTTCTGTCATTCAACCGTTTTCCGTACCTGGACCGAACGCCTCAGGACCGGCTTCGAGAAGAAAACAGAACCAAGGACTTCCGCCGAAATTGTCAAATTCTGCTTTTCCTGAGCTTCCTTCGGCTACGAATGCAAGACAGAAGCCTGCAGTTAGTGGGAATGTGTCTCTGAGAAACATCCTGGGGACGACTGGTGCACCGCCCCCATCTGCTTGGGGTTCAGGGGGTGGTGATGGGGATAATGTAGTTCAGGAAGCTGGAGGGGCTGGAGCTGGGAATGGGGCTGTTGATGCTGCTGGTGCGGGTGGGCCAAAAGGAAAGAAAGGGAAGGGGAAACAGAAGCAGACATTGTTCACTCTAGGATCGTTCCCTACGTAAACGTTTTACAATTCTCGGATGACATATGTTTGGGTCGAGACTATAGATTAGAGTTCAATTGTTCAAATATTCGATATCAGGTGTAGTATAGTGGTTCTCACTGTAAGACCACGGCGGCCCGGTAGAGCCCGGTACATCGGGATTTGGTCCAAAAGTCAAATTTCGCTTTGACTCGACTCACCACCGAAATGGCTGCTCTCACACACACAGACCTTCCTGGTCTAACATTACTGTCAAAAGGAAAAGTTCGAGATGTCTACAGCACCTCCTCACCGGACCACCTTCTCTTCATCGCGACAGATCGAATATCGGCATACGATGTCATTCTGCGAAATGTAGGGTTCTAAGTTTTACTGTTCCTGTAGCCTCCCCATGTACTGATAAGATGATAACTTTATTGAATAGGGAATACCGGGTAAAGGAAAAATGCTCACGCAGATATCATTATTCTGGTTCTCCAAGCTCGGACATATTATTCCAAATCATTTCGTGACCGCGAATGTCGATGAGATGCCATCGGAGGTACGGCAATACAAAGAAACGCTGGAAGGACGTGCGATGGTTGTGAAGAAGGCTAAAGTCGTCCCTTTGGAGGCGATCGTTCGTGGATACCTTACAGGTACGCTGAAACTATCCCCCCCTATGATCAATCGTCAGTTCCTGACTTCGAAAGTAACGCAAACTTAGGATCTGCATGGTCAGAGTATAAAAAATCCGGGACTGTCCACGGAATTCCACTTCCTCCAGGCCTTATTGAATCTCAAAAACTTCCCGAACCCTTGTTCACTCCTTCAACGAAAGCAGAACAAGGCGCTCATGACGAGAACATCTCTCCTGAACAAGGTATAGTTGCTCCAATGGCCTTTTGCTCCAAATACTGATTGCTGATTTTTTTTACCCCTCAGCTTCGAAACTAATCGGTGAACCGTTATACAGGCAGATATCCCAAGCTGCTCTCAAGCTATACACCGAAGCTGCATCTTATGCCTTATCAAAGGGTGTTATCCTGGCCGATACCAAATTCGAGTTTGGTCTAATTCCATCCTCACCTGGCTCGGACGAACAATCTCTGATTCTAGTTGACGAGCTCCTCACTCCCGATTCGTCGCGATACTGGCCTTTGGAAGGGTATGAGCCCGGGAAGACGCAACCGAGCTTCGATAAGCAGTACTTGAGAGATTGGTTGACAGGAGCTGGCTTTAGGAAGGGTTTGGAGAGTGGGAAGGAAGGAGAGGAAGAACAAGGGTGGACTATTGAGGAAAGTGTTGTGGAGGGTACGAGGAAGAGGTATGAGCAAGCTGTGACGATGTTGACGAGCTGAGTCAAGGAAGGAGTTGAATCAACAACAGCAGGATTGGTTTTCTTTACTGGCCACTCTGGTTTACGAAAATTTCTTTCAGTTATAATCAATGAGCAAGAATGATCATTACTATCACTAATATACTTGTCAAGAATAATTTGTTAAAAATACAAAGTCCATTAGCTCAGTCATAAAATATAATCTATATAAGTAGTGAGATAGCAATGCAGATCGACAATGTCAAAGATGTGAGTGGTGCCGGTGAACGTTCGAACACGAACAAAATAATACCCATCTACTCCAATCAAAACGTCTTCCTCAAGTAGTATGTATGTAACGGTCTCCTCGGCCTTAGCTCCACGTCCGTCGGTATCATCTCTTTTTTAGCCTCCTCAATACTCTTTGCCAGATGCTCAATACGGCTGATCAATGGAAGTCGTTCCTCCATTGACGCTAGTGTCGCCCGCCGCAAAATCCTCTCTAAAGGCTTCGAATCCAATAACGTGAAGGGAGGAGGTACCGCTTGCTTTATCAACATCGAATTCGAAGGAACGATGACAGAGCCCGGTCTCGTACTTGATTGAGGAAGTGGTTGTTTACTCGGGATAAATACAAGACCTGGACATTGACTCTGCCTCAACAAAAACTGCATCACTTTTTGTTTTGACGTCTTCCCTTTATTCACGTCACGAACTGTAAACTCTTTCAGCCCTTTCAAATCCGTCGGAGTCAAGCCTAACAATCTGTGACCCCACGAAGATCCACCGAAATGTACGCCATCGAGGATATTTTGGCGAACGCAATAAGCGATACGGACGAATACGCAATTGTATGTTATCAGGCTCACAGGAACACCAAAGTCAACAAACGCTCGGACGACGACGTAGGCTGCAGCGTAGTCGTCGTATGCTAAAAAAGTTTGAAGGGCTATATGGAGGAGTGATTGATCCTGGTCTAGGTCGACTTGGAGTGTGCGATTGCCGTTTTTACGGTTGGCACTGAAATGTGTCGAGAGCATGGAGAGGTAGAGCTGACGAGGAGGAACAGGGGCTGTGACGGTAGAGGAAGAGGGAGATTTCTTCTTCTGGAAAAGCAGGCGAAAGAGATTGCGGTAAGTGAAGAAATCGGGAGATATGGAGGAGTTTTCTCGTGAGGCGTCGACGAGAGCGTGATACAGTTCAAAGGCTTTGTCCATAGCCCCTGCGCGTGTCTGTTTGGCGATGACAGTATTCACAAGTGAATTGTCGACTTGAATCTCTTTCCTTCGGATGGTGTCGAGCACGTCGTCAATAGACTGCAGACTGAGTGGATCGAAGGCATCGAGAGACGCGATCATAGAGGCATATGGCTGCGCTCTGACTAGGTCAGCCTTTTCCCTCCTGACATCAAAGCGGTCCACGACGTCAAAAGCCTCTGGCACCCTGCCTTCTTGGACGAGCAGCCCTGCAAGCAGGTTCACTAGCCTGAGATGTGGTACATAGCCTTCACCGCGGCAGGCAATGAACCGCTGGATCGAGTGTATCGATAGTGCAGGCGGGAGATGGAGGTCTTTATACATCCCCATTAACAGAACGAAGTCATCCTCTGTGTACTCCTTCGCCGCGAAAATCAAGTCGAGCGACTCCAAGATGTTGTCTGTATCCGGAGATGCCACCAATCCCATTGCAAGCATCTGTGCATCAGTACGATACGATGATTTGTGTCCCTCGTTACTGAGTCGTTCGTACACTGTCCCAGCTTCTTTGAAACGATGGTGATGAAGGAGTAGAGAAATGAGATTCTCCAGAATGAGCGGTCGGTCGGCGGTGTGAAACTTATCCTCCTTGAGTCGCCGATGGATGAATGGTTCTGCATTCTTTTGCTTTGCGGGTGGAGCATAGAGAAGAAACTTTTCTACTGAAGAAAGTAGAGACATGGCGTCCTTGTTCTTCCCCTTTTTCTGCCATGGCTGCTCCCTGCTACTCCTCGTACCCTTCTGGCTAGAATAGCGCTTGAATTCCAAGACTCTTCTGGTGCTGATTTCGCGAAGTATCTGCCGACTAAACACAGCACGAGAAACAGTTCGAAGCATGTAACACCGGCTTCACGACATGAGAGAATAGAACACAGAACGAGTGCGCCACGAGAGAGAAAACGAATTTTTGTTGTCGTTTGTTTTTCCTCCAAAATTCTCGGTTTTCACGCGTGATGTGACGTAACGCGTTTAGAAAAAATGATCAGTGCAGTTGCTGCTCGCAAAGCTGCTCTGTCCGCACAAAATACTCTTACTTCCCAAGCATCGTCTTCCCCTCAAAAATCCGTCGAAGCAGTATCTTTAACCAAGCAGGATCAGTCTAATACTCCTGCCCCGCTATCGAAAAGGAAAGAAAGATCTCAGGATTCTATTCCGAGCCTCAGGAAGAAGAAGAAAAAGGTTGTTCGTAAAGCTCAGTCCAAGCCGAGCACACGATATTTCGAGCAAAAAGATGTCTTTCAAGAACAAGATGATCTTGTTCCCATTCCTTCAGACGACGACGGCCGAGAGCTTTCCGATGTTTCGAACGGGATGGACATGGACTCGGATGCTGTTAACGGAGGGGACGATGCTTTGCCGGTGAAAAGCAACTACAAAGGCTGGTCACCCAGCCATCCAGTGAACGACTCTTCTGATGAAGATGGAGACGATGCCGGGAATTTCAACCAATCAACTGCTTCGTTTTCCGGTCCAGGCGACATTCTGTCGTCTTTCCAGCCTATACAAAACCAGAACCTCTTCTACATTGATGATCTATCAGAGCTCTCGTCATTCGATCTGGGCATGTCGTCAATTTCTACTCCTGCTACTATCGTCTCCTTAAAGGTCGATGAAACGCTTACCCTGGTCGGTGCCTACAAGCTCACAGTGCTTGACGGCTCAATGACACTGTGTGGGGTACCTCTGTCACCTTCTCGCGACACGCACGATGTGTTCTCACCGCGGTCTTCACCACTACCCGTCATCACTGCCTGTACCCTTAACTCGGAGCCCCTCAAGCTTGCAAAGTCTCTTCCTGACAGATTTAGGACCTGCTTTGGGAATGGCAATGCTGTGATTCTCATACAAGTGCTGCGCACAAACGTCGAAGGCCTTGGTCGTATCTGCAGAATATTTGATGGGGTTTTCAGACCATCTCCAAGGTATCGCGTTGATGAGACATCGGACGACATCCGAATAGGTGGAGTTCACATTGTCCGTCGTTCCTCTCGTTATAATTCGGACGCATTTTCTTAAACGGAATTTTCGTTGCTTTTAGGTGAAAAATCAGACGAAGGACGTTCAACCGTACATCTTGCCGTCGTCTTGGAAAACTGCTCTTGACTCCACAATTGGAGCAGAGGAAGGGTCCGCTGGCGTATATCTCGTCAAAGGCCCTAAAAATTCGGGCAAGAGTTCATTTGCACGTACTCTCTTAAATCATCTTCTCACCCGGTAAGTCTGGCCCTCGGTTCTTTTCGTGCGTCAGCTAGCTCACTACCCTCGTCATCAGATATATAAAAGTAGCCTATCTAGAGTGCGATTTGGGCCAGTCAGAGTTTACTCCTGGTGGTATGGTCGCTCTTAACGTCATTGAGAAACCTTTGTTCGGTTAGTACCATCTCACCATGATCACATACTGTCCTGTTCACAAAGATGCACCTCACAGGTCCGCCATTTACACACCCAACCCTGCCCACTCACGGGCACTATATTGGATCCACAACGCCTCGCCCCTCCCCTTCTCACTACCTCACCTCCATTCAATCCCTAATTGAGTTTTATCGACTCGACGTGCAGACCCCCGCCATCGAGATCTCACCGCCTTCGTCATCTACTATCGAAAATTCTCGTGTAGCGAATTACATACCTCTCGTCGTGAATACCATGGGTTGGGTAAAAGGTCTCGGTGCAGATCTAACACACAAGATCGAGGAAATGCTTGAACCCTCACATGTGTTCGAGTTTGAATTGCCAGCTTTTGACGGCGGGTGGTTGACAAGTACCAGGCCACCTTACACTTCAGGAGCGAGACCTCAAACCTCAATACATCGCACACTCTCCCCTATTCCTCCAGAGTCCACCTTGACAGCATACTCATCAGCTGATCATCGTACACTATCCCTCCTCTCGTATCTCCACGCTATATTTCCTTCTCACGACGAAGGAGGAGGAGGAGACCTTTCTAACTCCCTCCGTGAGCAATTCGTCCAGCTCACCGCAAAATTATGGAATACCTCCGTCCCTCTATGCGCTCGGTATCCGTACGAAGTAGACGTCCGAATCGCATTCGACAAAATAATACTGACAGGTGCCGGCGCGGAGGACGTCGTACCATCAGAGATCGAGCGTGTCCTAGGCGGGGCGATAGTCGGACTGGTCAACTGCGATCCTGGAACATTGGACGTCAATCCTAGTGAAGACGAGACTATCACCCAATGCTCTTCCACCCAATCTGTTACCAATGACAGATCAGATATCCATAGTCTTATCTCATACACTCAAAACACACCACCGCCCTCTCCGCTCACGTCCTCCGCTTATGGTCTCGCACTTATTCGTTCCGTCGCACCAGGCGGTAGTCATCTCCACGTCCTCACGCCTCTCCCGCCTATACTCCTCTCAAAAGCGCGCGTGGCTGTTAAAGGCGAGATGGAATTGCCTGTATGGGGTTTCTTGGATTCAACATTGAATAATGGAAAGGATGAGGTCCTTAGCGTAGCTGGTGTTGAGAGGAGTAAAGTACCGTATTTGCAGTGGGGGAAAGGTGATGGGATCGGGGCTGAGAAGAGAAGGATTAGAAGGAATTTAATGAGGAAGAGCCAGATGTGATCCTTAGATAGATTTCTGAGAGTCGAGAGTTGATGCAATATATTGGGGGTATGTATAACTCGGCAGCATTACTTTTAAGTATCCCTGGCAAATATCGCCAGTGCTCGCAGAACATACGCTCTGCATGTCCTCATCAAACCCTCAGCGCCTCAGCCTCAGAAATTTTCAAGTTTCAAGAAACTGGTATTACCAGTTGTGAGGATCCGCAACGTGGGTCGAACCTCAAATATTAAACCCTCGGCCTCGGGATTTTCAAGTTTCAAAAAACATGCTAGTATTGCAAGTTGTAAGGTTCTGCAACGTGTGTCGAACCTCAAGACTTCAGCTGAGAACAGAGGTCACAGCACACAGTAATGGTCCAGTCGTACACTTAAACCTCACCAATCACTAATCATCCATCCTCATCCTCATCCCCGCCCCCGTCAACATCCATCTCATCTTCCTCCCCAGCCCCACTCTCCATCCTAATCCCCTCAATACCCCCATAAACAATTTTATCCTTAATCAAGCGTCCCCACAACACATCTGTCCTGCACAACCCCGAAGCTGTACCAGAAGCCAACATTCCCGCTGCTCCCAATCCACTTCCACTGTTCCACATCACCTGGTGAACGCTCACCTTGCGTGGCAGACTGGTGCACAGTGAGATAGTGCGTTGGAAGAAGTGAGGTGTGCGTTGAAAGCGCTACATCCGGAAACGGCGAAGCGCAAAGTCGAATAAGCAACACATAGCAACGCAAAGAAATTCTATCTTACTAGGATCATCAATCTGCTTCAGTGCCGTACCAATGTCGTAGACAGCAATAGAACCTGTGAACGAAAACGGCGAACACGATTGGTGAATCTTTTAAAAGCAAGCCAAGGCAAACACAAACCATTCGTAGTTCCAACTGCGACTAGTTCACTATTTGCCCAGTCAAAACTCCAGCACGCTGTTTCTTCGAGCTCTATTCGGAGGATTGGTGCGGGGACTTTCACTGTATCAACGATTAGAGAAGTATCGAGTAAATACGAAAGACGCACAGAACACAGGACTGGACCCGTCATGGTCAGGAGGGACGATGGCCTCTGGGTCCGGGACAGCAAAGATCG
>JH815031.1:3705-15062 GCA_000296255.1 Omphalotus olearius VT 653.13
CGATGAACGTAAGTAAGACGGAACCACGCCCCTGTTGACTGGAATAATCCCTGAATGACTCTGACAGATTATTCCCAGATGTAGGCACCCGTCTGGGCACTGTCAGACATGCGCTTACATCCAACAGTTGGACTTGTCTTCCTGAATTACCCTAGTCCGATACTTTATTCAAATTTCAATAGCACTGTACAAGTCACTGTTCAGCCGTTCTCGGTCTTGGTGTATCTCGGACTACCAAACGTAAACCGTATCTTGACTTGTTATTATATTGCCCGCCTAGCTCAATCGGATAGAGCGTCAGACTCTTAGGCGGTTGATCTGAAGGCTGCGAGTTCGACCCTCGCGGTGGGCTACATACAAAACTTCGTTGTAACTTTTTGGTTCACAATGCTTATTTACATTGTTTCGATTTTGCTACTGAAACATGCTCAGTTCACAAAAACTAGCTTGTTGAAATTCTTTTTTCATTCAGTTTCAGAGTCAAGAAACAAATAACGAAGTAAAGGAGGCCTTGAAGGAGCTAAGTGATACTCGATAAAGGTTTTTTAGAATTTTCCTTCCCGCTATTGCATTCGGCAGCAAAGGTTGCCACATATCTGCAAGACAATTTCCTTGCCATCCTACACAATATCTGCCAGTCGAAAATTCATTTTCGACAGCGTGCTTAGGTTTACTCTTTGCCCTCGCTCGTTACCGCCGTCGCAGACCCCTAACACTGACGCTGTGAAACCTGACATAGGTCACCTTCGAACTTGGCGCAATCTAACCTTTTCAAGATCGGAGGTAGCATCACTCCTGAAGCCTGCGTAGTCGGTCCTCCACTGTAACTCGTGGTACACGCGCCAATTGTTACACTCATCCATCACGTCTCTTCAAGGCCTGAGTGAGGGGGGGAGAGAACTCGGGAACGTAAAACCTACAGAGCTTCGCTTCGAATTCCTTTGGCTGCCCGCTGGTAACCTACTCAATTCATCATTCGATCTGAGCGGAAGGGTCTCGGGCAATCCGGAGTCTGACCGCATTACCCAATCCCTGATTCCTTCAAGTTAGCATATGTATAGCCTAGAAGATTCAGCGTTGCCCGTCCTCACACATCATTACCGGCGGAGTACACACCCTACATCTTGAATCATACAACACAATGTGGAAACGCTTGACGAACTTGATTCAAATGAGCGACAGGGGTTCTTGAGGAACGCACATCTAGCTAGCCATAAGGATATATCTTTTTGGACTTCTTTTAATCAGGCCACTGTGTTGTGCATGGAAGTTGATTCGAGGTTCAAGGCGGATGGAGGCGCTGGTGATGAGCGCAAGCGCCCAGCACTCGAGCTTGAGCCACCGGGAAACGCCGCCAAATTGAATCGGCGCAAGTTAAGGTAGCATCAAGCGCCGGCGGCATATATAGCATTACCATGGCCACAGCAATCACCAGCCACTGTTGAAAACTTTTCTAGGCTGGTTCGTCTCATGGGAGATCTTGACCATTCATTCTTGCTGATCCAGAGAATTTGTATCCATCTGTGCCACAAACAAAAACATGGCCATATGTTTTTTTCGTCGGCGATACATGTCGGGTCGGTCGTTGATTCGACTTCGTTCCTGGTCAGCAAACTTCTTACACGCCCCGTGGTTCTCGCTGAGTGAATACACCTCACGATATGATCTTGCAGTGCTTCGTTATCATCTTACATGTCACTAAAAAGTCATTGGCTCGCAACCTTGGACGATACAGCGAGCTCACCGGAGTCACATAGTCAGATAGTAGAGAGGAAGTATTCTGATTCATTTACGGTATCATCCTGTACCAATATTCGCAAGCCTTTCTTCCTCCACCTCGACATCTCGACAGTCGAAGAAACCCGCCCTTGCCGGTACGATAAGATGGGCAAAGTAGCTAGCGTAGATACCACGCTTTCTAGTTGCCGTTGGTGTCATCTCCGGCATTCAAGGAAGGAGAGAAGCAGGAACATTGCTTGAACTTCGCAAGTTGGTATGTTGCTCTTTGTTCTCGATTTACATAGGACCCTGAACCACCACCCCCTCTCTCTGTCGATAGAGTACATACTTCAAGCCCAGCACTGCAGTCTGTAGTGAATAGTCATGCGGTATCAGTTACCGCCGCTAGCGCTCCGGTGCTCAAGTAAGCAAGAAATGAACTGGGGGTGATAAGGGCTTTCGAAGAACTAGAAGCCCTCCGCGAGTGCTATGTTACTGCAGTAGAATGATGGTGCGTACGCAGCACGTCAGACCTATGCCATCGCTTATGAAAAAACCTTCGTCAGCAGGCTCCGAAGCTATTACTACTTACCTAGTCGCTGAACTCTTCAACCTTACCACCGGATTCGACAAACGGCATCCCGCGTACACAAATGCTCACCAAGCACACTCTGAGATCCGCCTGACTTCAATTATCCGTATTGTATAATTTTGAACGCTCTTCGGAACGTATCAGGCTCTCCCGTTCTCACTTCTCCTCGGCCTTCACTTTTCACGCTGTCGCAGTTGTGTGATGCATTTCCTTGAAAGGACGCGGGAGCTCTCTTACACCGATACACTATGTGCAGGGGTATGGTCACCGCTGGTAAATGGTCCATGCTATTCAAATTTATTTCTGTTTGTATTGGTTTCTCGAGCCGAACTACCACCCCTCTCCCCAAAACTTTGTTTGTTTTCGCCGGGGTATGTTCTATACTCGACAATCGAAACCTTCGCATTCCTGCGACGCGGTACATACACTGCGTGCAACGCAGTTTCAGCCGAACAAGTCATATTGGCAGTGGTATTCGCGGGAAGTTAGTAAAACTTTGGTGTATGTTGGTTCCTTACTAGCTTTCCGTCATTGCTCATACATCGTCATTACGACGTATGCGTAAACAGTTTTTTTCGTGCTACCGGCGGTTGATAGTATCGCTTCTTTCAAGTTGTCCGCCGGTACATGCACCTGCACGCTTCAAACGGGCCCGGAGTTTCGAATTCTCAGTGTAAGTGCACCGATGAGCCTCTAGATTCGGTTTCGTTTCTGTCTGGACCCATTGAATTTGGCTCGGACCTTAGATTCAGCTCAGTTCAAGTATGTCCTCAGGGCTGCTTGGGTCGGACAAGAACTCTCCGTCCCAGCATTGGCGTCAAGTACAATACTCTGGCTTAAGCTTTTCTCTTTTTCTTTTTTGATGATGATCTTCGTTGACAAGCCACAATAGTGAAAGATATTTAGCAGAATATGCCAATGTGGCGAATCAAAAATCATTCTGACGATCATGATCTTCTGTCTACCTCCATACATATGACTTTGGTCCAGAATAATACCAGGGCAACTTCTGCATGCCGCCTGTCCGCTGTCTTGGTCGTGTTCGCGACTTTTATAATTGTTGTTGCTCCTATACTAGTAACCCTCTAGCCGAGCCTTGTTGGAGGCTCTCAACATCTCGACGGGACGACAGATTTGAGCAACTTCCATTGAATGTCTGACAGACATTCACGTTTGGAGTTGAAGAACAGTATCATAACATGCGTAAGTGATTTGGTCTCTGATTGCTCCTGCCTAAGGGGTAAGCGGTAAAGATTCGATCCAAGTTGCGAGGCCCGTTGCGAAAATATCTGCTGTCATTGGGGGGGGAGTCGCAGTTCCTAACTCCGTTCGGGTAAACTGCAAACTTGAATCCACACTGGTTGTAGATCACTCGTATGCTTTGCGTGGGATATGGTTAACCCACTTGAAGCCAGATCAACTCACTGTGACAAAATAGGACTTCCTTCGAGTTGAAAATAGGAATAGAAAGATTTGAGCGGTGATTTTTGGTACGTACTTTTAGAGCCTTTGATGCGACTCCTAGCACTGACTTGAGACCAGGTTCCCGCTTTTCTGTTTTCTGATGCTCGTATTGATTCATGGTCAAATCTGTCGACTCTCGATACTAGGCTGTCCAGAGAGGAATACCGTGTGGCACGTCGGACTTTTGTTTCGAGTGATGCAAAGTTATCATTGAACTCTTTACATTTCGTAGCCTCAGGTCGCCCTTCTATATCTGCGCATCTGCTCATCCAGCGGCTTTATCGGCAGGTTCGTTGACATGCTGAGAAACTTCCTGTGGCTTATCGTGATCTAGAGCCCATTTTTTCCTTCTGCGAGGTGGTTCTTGGAGTTTCGAACTTGCTCACTCGGGGCTTATTGTAAGCGTGTCTCGGTTCAAAGGAGACTCAGGCTAGTTTGTTAGCGACGTGCTGATTCGCACATAGATGCTTCAAGTTTCGATCCAAGAGATGAGCCTGAGGTTTTCGACTCTAGGCATGATCAGCCATTGCTCTAGATATGGAATGTAAGGTGCTGTCTTCTGTTGACCGCTACTGTATGACAGGTTTTGACTATGGCGGTGGCCTTCTTTTTCATCAAGTGTCGAGGCCTAGGCCTCAATGATGCTCAGCTTTGGCGACGAACGTCAAAGCGGTGAACGTTGCGCTCGGCTGGGCCCGTTTCTCGAGTCCGCCACTAGAGCTAGCGACCTCAACGAGTATTTTCGTGAGATTTCCTGGACTTCTCTTGGACAATTCTCAACGTTTTCACGTAAAGATAATCGCACCAGTGGTCGAGGCAGGTTCGAGAGCGCTCACAGTCGAGCTCCTCCGAATCTCCGTCTGCACTTTGAAACTGTGAGTTGCTTCGGGATGTTTAGAAGAGCTAAAAGTCTTCATCATCATAAACGTGTTTCTCCGCCGATTCCTTGCGTTTCGAATTTTGCACTGGCCGAAGGGCTTCTCATGCTCATATTCTCACATTCCACTCGTTCTATCGTCGCTAGATCCGAGCCTTGAGAGCTCAATCAGGTTGCTAAAACTCAATATTCCCATCGCAATGTGCTGGAGATAGATGTGCACAGGATCTACCTTTGTTCTCTTGATATGCTGATTGTTTTGAGTCGCGATAGGATACCAAACTACATGCAGAGGCCCAATCACATAGCAAGACTCAAATTTCGTAGGAGAAAAACCGTGATCTACTGCCTGAATGGGTAGTATCACCATTGGGTACCTTTTGAATTTTGCTTCCATTCTGTTGCATTCCAAGTATACATCAAGTGTCGTCGCGTTGTCGCTGTACGACTTACGAAATAAACGAGCATCAGTCTTCCACCCACCCACTACTATGGGTAAAACACTTTGTTTCTGATCATGATAAACCCGGTGACATTGGGTATGCAAACTGTGAGGATTTTTAGGATTTTTGAGCAATTCACAATTCGACAGAAAGCTGAGCTGATCATGAGTGACTTTGAGTACTCCAGAACAGAAGGCGGCTCGACGGGGCGGTGAAGAGTTGTCCGAGGTGCCCGTGCCAAATTCCGGCGTCGGTGGGAGATCCCCCACGGAGTTTAACATTGTTCTCGACCATCAATAGGCCATAATCCAATGGGCTCGTCGAACGTTTGAATTTGGACACTCTTGTAAATCGAGTAGAACTCATCGCCCACGGCTGATACGGCTCAGAGGTCAGTAAGAATGCTTTTCAAGTCAGTGATCCCTAGTAATGGTAACAGATGTCGATGAGATCCTACTAACGCGTTGTTTCAAACAGGCACTAATACGTTTTCTTTACACACATGATCCACTGAAGCCTAATGGATGAGCTCTGAAGGCATTGCGACGGTAGGATTGTACTCCTCCCACTCACGATCCAGTGCTTTCGCTTGACGGTCGCTCAGTCACGGGCTTCGTCGTACCGATACAAGTGTCAGACCGACACCCTACATAGACGTCGCATGAACGTCCTCGACGTTATACTGCTTCACGGCGTCACAGTATCAGGAACAAGTTCTACTTCCGTCAAATTACATACATCCGTCGATGATCAATATTGATCAGTGCCAATCTTCTGAGCTGGGGTTAGACAGGGTTAGACAGTGGTTAGACCTGGTTAGACGCTGTTAGAGGTTAGCGCTCCAACCGGGTTTTCCGTAATTCCACGTCCTCTGTTTTCGGCAGTTTGATGAAGACCGTGTGGGTTCATCGTGTCGTGTAAGTACGTCCGTAATAGATCTAGTTCGCTGGATAACGCACAATTATTTGCCCATGTACACTTATCTCATTTACTGACGAGTCGAGTTTCATTTTAATTGACTCAACTAGCCAATACATAGATCAGAAACTTTGCACGGGAATTAATGCTACTGTTTACACACGATCCCCATGGCTCGAGCATCATTGACTGTACCGTACGCTTACCTTTTTATCTGATGAACCTTCCGAACATTTCACTGACGCGGGGTTGGGGTCATGAGTCAACGATAGATATCCTTGATCGTTTTTAGCGCCGTCGAATTCTGCTAGCGGCCAGTAAGTCCCAGGGGATGACTATCAGCAGGTACCCAGCATTGACTGTCCCATTCAATGTTATCCAAGACACTGTCAGCTGCTTATGTAACTCACTAAAAGTCGCTTGTGGTTTATTCTCATGGGGCTCTGCAGTGGCTATGGCGCATAGTGGCGCAGGCGCTAGTGGTTTGTATGATAGATGGAAGAAAAAGTTCTGATGAGCCGTGAGCTCTTGCATTAGGAGAGTAAGGATTTAGGAAAAGCTGTAGCATTCATTTTACAATGAACAGTCTAACAAACCACAACTCGGAACACTGATTGTTTGTGTCCAATCTGACACGACGCCATTTCGATTGTCCAATATTACATTTACAGGTCCGAGACGGAGTCACGGGAAACCCCGCATGATCAAGTCGGGTACGCTGGACTCAGGTTATGATTTTGAAGCTGTGTAGATGTCGAGTAATCAATGTCATGATGAGCCGCAATGTTTGTTCAACGATGCTGGGGCCGGTTACTCATTATTATTAATGACTGTAATCATTGTTCGTGCCCTGATATCGTCATGATGAGTTGGCCGCGTCTTCAAAGTCGAGAATGCAGGTGACTCATCGATCGCAGTCGGGCCCAGAGGTAGGATTTCGCTACTGGCTTTCTCGCTCTCAGCGACAAATGGGATTCGTTACGCTCAACATTGTAATGTGGTGCGATCATTATGATAGAGCATGAAATGAAGGCCATACGGAAGAATGTATAAACTTACCGCAGCCCACTCTAGTTGAATCTAATTTATTTTCGATTGCTCATATCTTGCGCCTTACGTCTAGCGGCAGAACGACGTGACCTTGGAGCAGTATCATACATTCTGCTTCTATTTGGGAGTATAGAAGATCCTGCACATTTGCCCGTAGAGTAATCCATGTGCCGTGGTCTGTTTGTAGAGCGTTTGTGAAAAGAAAAAAAAATAGATTCACTTGCGAAATTGCCCGGCTGTTTGCTCTCCATGTACAGCCAGTCCAGTACATTTTCTTGAGATCAATCTTACAGCACTATAGAGATGCCAATATGAATATGATGAGATGCATTTATATGTCAGTATTGCGTTCACCTGTAGAGTGTTCGGAGTTTCCACCTCCTCCTCCATGTATCCGGAATTAAAGCGTCGAAACTACGTTGATCCGGGGAGGTCGAGTGTGCATAGCTTCGGGGAGTCACATATGTTATCATGGAATGATTATGTACTTTTGATGATTGAGATCGAGAAATCGAGCTGAGGTCTCTCCATGTTTACTGTAAATCCTCAGCGTGCAAACCATCCATCATCTGAGAATTCTAAAAGCAAAAACATAAATGATCAATTGTTTTGATTACGTGCGGCTGATGACTACAGCTGGCTCCAGAACTGGAACAGCTTGATCAGTTAATGAAGTGGTGAAAAGTAAAAATGAATACTTAGATCTCGCCTCCCTGTTACCGTACTGTTTTGGTACATGTGATGACAGGTTCAGAAATACGAAGTATAAGCTTGAGATTTGGAAGCTTGAGTTAGGGCTAATTCGTTGCGCCACGTCAGACTGGAGTTGAAGAGAATAGTGAGCCTCAAACAGATTACTTCCGCACAATTTAGAGAAAAGTATGCTCACGCCTCGCAATCCTTCATTGAATTTCCAAACCCTCGTGTCAAAAAAGACGGAAATATCAAATCATCACGTATCAATCATCGTGGAGTTGACTGACAGTGTTCTAAATTTATCGAGCAGAGCACCGGGAGGCGCGTCAAGACAGAGCCAAGAGTCGAGGCCAACGATTGCTATGGTCTTTACACTGAGTGCTGCATGCAGAGCAAGTGGCCCTCATCGACGAAAACGACGAGCAACATGAGGAGAAAGGGGAAAGAAGAGAATTGGGAATTGGGTTGACACAGCCACGTTCACATGCGATGCCGGAGGCGGCGGGTACGCTGGAGCTGGCCGTGAGCACCAGGTGAGCACTGTTATTAGGTTTCCTTGGACCCGCTGACGCTCACACCCATCCCTCGGGAACGTCTTCTTGCCTTCTTTCCTTCCTACCACCATCATCTCTGCTCTTTCGCTCTAGAATTACGCAGACATCAACATGGCGTCGAGGCAGGATCCGTTCTTGAATCAGGATGCGGTTGGTGAACCGGACATACGCACCCCTATGCCACACAGCGACAACGATGCGTTTTTTGAACGCCCAAGAGCTTCTTACTTGGAATCCTCTGCCGATACATCTCAAGCCTCCGCGCCCTCTACACCTAATAACTCCTCACCTTTGTTGCCTGCAGCGGGGAAGATGGAAGCTGATGAGACGGCTCAAGATCACCCTCGAACAACAGCCCCGAAAAGCAAGAAAAAGCCCATTTTATTGGCATTGGCGGCGTTTTTGGCTCTTGCGATAGTGGTAGTCGTCGTGGTCGTTCCGGTGTACTTCAAGGTAGTCAAGCCAAGGCAACAACAGAACAATGGCTCTCTGGGAAGCGCTGGAAACGGAACAGTGGGCGGTGGTTCAGGCAATCCCGAAAGTCCTTCTGGTGCGACATCGGGTGGAGATGGGTCCACTGTTGTAACGAGTAATGGCAGCTTCACGTACAACAACCAGTTCGGGGGATTTTGTGAGTCGTACTTCTCTTCGCGCGCTTCTATTTTTACCTGAATGTTTTGCGCTTACATCTCTGTTTTCTTAGGGGTGGACGATCCTAACGACCCTTTCAACAACAACGCACGCCCGAATTCGTGGACACCTCCTTTGAATACCAGCTGGGATTGGGAGAACGATAGAATATATGGGTGCGCTTTGCTCCTGTTCTCGAAAGCCGTTCAAACAGCGCGTCTTACCTATATATATCTACCTCAGGGTTAACCTCGGCGGGCTTTTCGTCATCGAGCCTTTCATCACTCCTTCATTTTTCGAAAAATATACCAGTGCTGTCGATGAATGGACTCTCAGCGAGGCAATGGCTGCTGATACTGCCAGTGGTGGACTGAACCAACTAGAAGATCATTACAACACCTTTATCGTCAGTGTCTTCTGCTTTGTCATACCCATTTCTCATCTTTACTCCTGACATAGACTGAACAAGATATCGCTGAAATTGCTGGTGCTGGCTTGAATTGGATTCGAGTACCGATACCCTACTGGGCAATTGAAACTTGGCCTGGTGAACCCTTTTTAGCGAAAACTAGCTGGAAGTGAGAACTTTTTTGTCTCTCACTGTCCGAACCGAAAGCTCATCATATGTTGCATTTTTCGTTTAGGTATATCCTTCGTGTGTTAGGGTGGGCGCGTAAATATGGTTTGCGCGTCAATTTAGATTTGCACACAATACCAGGCTCACAAAACGGTATGTGGATCGTTTAAACTCTTTTCAGCTATTCTTATCCATTCGGCGCGCAGGGTACAATCACTCCGGAAAACTGGGTCAAGTCAACTTCCTCAATGGTGTCATGGGTGTCGCAAACGCTCAGCGCACATTAAACTATATCAGGATCATCACCGAGTTCATCACGCAGGAGCAGTTCCTTGATGTTGTGCCCATGTTTGGAATCGTCAATGAGGCATTGTTGACGACGATAGGGAGAGACCAATTGACTTCGTTGTGAGTTCTCCGTCTTTCCTTTATTTCAGAGGCTTGGGCGTTTGTCTATGTCACGTGCGAATATAAACTGACTGTTTAATCCTCGTAATAGCTATCTCGAGGCGCATAACATGATACGAGGAATCACCGGTTTTGGTGAGGGTAAAGGGCCATTCATATCTATACATGATGGCTTTGCCGGCGTTGCCTCGTGGGCGGGTTTCCTGCCTGGATCGGACCGAATCATTTTAGACACCCATCCCTACTTTGCGTTTGACGGCCAACCCAACGATTCGCCTATTGCCACTGGTACGGGGGCAGATGCTGGAGGTATCTGGCCCAAGCAGGCATGTGATGCTTGGGGACCTTCCATTAACGCTAGGTGAGTCAAATTTTTTTTTTTGTTGATATGGTGGCTGATTATGTACTCGTCCGACTTTACAGTCAATCCGGTTTTGGAGTGACTGTAGCTGGAGAATTCAGCAACGGATACAACGACTGTGGTCTATTCTTGCTCGGTCCAGGCGTCTCTCCCAGCTTCGGCGGTGATTGTTCTCTTTTTCAAGACTCCTCGAACTGGAACGACACGATGAAAGCCGGTATCAAAGCCTTTGCACTCGCTAGCATGGACGCTACCCAAAACTGGTTTTTCTGGACCTGGAAGATTGGCAACTCGACCGCCAACAACCGCGTCGAGTCACCTCTATGGTCATACCAGCTTGGTCTAGCGAACGGATGGATACCCACCGACCCGAGGGAAGCTATTGGAGCATGCGCTACGTTGGGTGTGAACTCGCCCTGGAATGAGACGTATCAATCCTGGCAGACGGGTGGCGCTGGGGCAGGTACTATAGCCGCTACTGCTACTGCATCGTTTGGGGAGTGGCCTCCTGCGCAGATTTCTGGAGTGCCTGCTGCTGAGATGCCGTTTTTACCTACGTATACGCCTACGGGGAGCGTTGCGACGTTACCACCGCCTACGATTAGTGCGACGAGGGTTAGTGCTGGGGATGGATGGTTTGATCAGTCGGATACGACGAGTGCGGCGACGCAGATTGCTGGGTGCACGTACCCTGATGCTTGGAATGCTGTCAGTGCGACTGTTCCTGCGTCTGTGTGTGGAGGAGGTGCTGCTGCTGCTGCTGCTGCCACGGTCACGATTGCTCCGTGATGACTGATTGGTTGGTTTTGCGTAATTGACACTCGTTTTTCGCATTTATAATTTTTATGCGTCCGCTCTTTATTTGAAATTTTTTTGAACATTTATTTATCGTATACTTTTCTGCTTGACGTTTTTCGATTTTGGATGTAGTTTTACATTCATTTACATATATTGGGGACGCACTCTACTTCACCAGCGCGTGAGGAAGGTTAGTATTTATTACTTTGGACATTTAATGTGTTTTTTCGTATAATCTAGATTATCAGTAGGGACGATACATACATACAT
>AHIW01001464.1:0-14784 GCA_000296255.1 Omphalotus olearius VT 653.13
GGATGAGAGCTCTGTGGGAATTATCAGGGGCTGCCGTGATCCCCGCGCGCCTGTTATATATATTTGACCAGCTCACCTTTTTTTTTTACTCACTGGGCTGCGCTCACTAACGAACTTGCTGGTCAAGTTCATTCTGAAACTCTCTTTCTTCCTCGACTCACCGATCCTTCTCGTCATGAAATCGTTCTTTGCTGCGGCCGTATGTGGCTTATATCTTCTGTCTGTCCATGAAGTGCGCGGCTACGGGGACGGTCCAGGCAGCTTAACTGTAACTGTTCGCGGTGAAGGATCATCAGGTGCTACCATGCTCGATTATCCGGATGCTCGTCACACCCAACCTGCTCGTCGACGGCCCTATCCTGTTTTCAAGCGCGCCCCGCCATCTACTCCCACCCCAAAACCAAAGGGAACGGGAGGTACGAAGTTACCGGAGGATGTCTTTGCTGTGGTATTCACCGAAAAAGAAAGAGAAGAGGTGAAAAGTAGCCAAAAGTTAAACGAAGACCTTCAAGCTAAGGTTCTCCCGGCAACAGGTTATCGCCTGTATGTAAACAGAGGTCAATACTTGTTTTCATATATTTCGCACCGACTTACTTCTTATGAATCCCAGAACAAGCTTTGACATACCTGAAAAATTACCCGGGTACAAACACCGAATCCATGGATGACAAAATTATCCCTCTCAAGTTCTTGGGCGGCAAGGAGTGTAATAAGCTTCTGTTAGTATATTCATCTACTCAATTCTGTATGTGACTGTTTCTGATGAGCTTGACAGTAAGGAAAATGAGATACGGTTTAGCACATTTTCGAGGTTTGGCAGTACATCGGGTACGTCTCAAAGTCTTTCCGTTCCCCGTTCCAATTCCCATGCTGATGATCGTTGTGACCAAAATCAGGCCTTAAAATAATTTTAACACAGACTTACACTGTCTTCACTCGTCGGGGTCTGAAATGCTTTGTGCCTCTAGATGATGCGGATGATGAAAAAAGGGAGGGAGAGACAGTTCACGAAGCGGATGATCCTTTAGATCATGAGGGTTATCAACATATACAGGGTTCAGACCATGATCCTGACACCGAGGATGAATCAGACGGGGAATATGTACACATAAAAGAATTTTCCCATAGAAGGTAGATCAGCGAAATGGAGCTTTTGTCTCATGCACTTCACCTGTTGAAATAAGACTAACAGCTTCCAGCATGGTTTCGAATGCTCCAACCATTCGCGATACCCGCGCAGTGAGAATTATATGAGAACACAGTGTGTGAAGCAAAGAAGGCCACTAGATACCTACCGAAGAGAGCGGCAGGCCACGAAAGAACAGGAAAAATGGGCCAAAGGGGAGATTGGTAACATGCCTTGTGCCTGTTCCACTTCGATCCACCAATCCTCTTTTCCAATCCTCCGCATAGCGATATTACTTTCATGTTTCGGTCGCGCAGCTGCCCAAGCGTGAGACTCGGGAATGACATCCAGTATCATCGTTCCGAGCTCTGCCATCCAAAGATTCATTTGACACGACGCATCCAAGTCAGCGGAGAAACACGAATAATCGGAAGGGATATAGGTCAGGTGTGTCGAGGACGCGCCGAAATCGTGTAGGGTTGTTCGTACCTTGCTCTAAATTCTTCTTTCCTGCGAGAAACCAACGACAAGACTATGGTGATCAAATGGCGGGGATTTCTCTTCTATAACCTCGGTAAGGGACCATTGGCAGAGCGACGCTTTTGACTGAGATTATCTTGGCTGCGCATTCACCGACCTGTTCTTCTGTTGATTGGGACGTTAGGCAACCCGAGACTAGAACAACTAGTGGTCATAGACGGTCCTGGAGGGCTTGCGCTTGCTGAGTAGACAATGGCGGAGAGCCTTAGATTAGAGGGCCATCTGAGCTGGCATCTTCGTACGTCGTTGACATTGTTTCAGTAGTGGTCATGGCGGCGGTCATGGTGGTAGTATTGCTACGCTTTTCTTGCTGAGTTTGGTCAAATCTCCGGACACCAGGAACAGATTCCTTACCGTGGGCTATCTTGTTGTAGCAAAGTAATTTGAAGGCAGAGGGTGTATGTGAGAGAAATGAAAACAGATAAAACATAAGGTCATCGTCGAGGACGAAGGTAGCACAAATGAAAAACGGTCCGGGTTCACAACTGGACTGAAATGTGGGAAACACATCATGTGACCTTCATTCGCATTTGAATTTTGCGCGTCGCGTCACCCATCGACCAGGCGGCAGCGCTCAGTGGCTAAGTAAAGAGGTACAAAACACTTGCATTCATGAGCGGTACAGTCGTGCTCAAAGATTTATAGAGTAATACATCATAAACAAGATTGGCCTTCCGCAGAATCCTCCTTCCATGCTCATTCAGCAAGACAAAAGAACACGGAGGGCTGGCACCTGCAGGAGAGAGGTTAAATATCAGAGTTATTGAAGCACGCAGGGAGTGTTCAAGAGTTCTTCTTACACCCAAGATCCTGTATTGTTGCAACAGAGGTCACCGGATGGGCCTGTTGATCAACGTGTGTGAGTTTCTAGTTTCCAGTCGACGGAAGCATCAATGTATAAAGCTTACTTACACTAAGTATGTGATGGTTTTGACAACGCACGTTCAACTTGCAGCTCATACATGCTCGGAGAAAAGGTAACTTACGATTGGGTCATTTGGTCCAGTGCCTGCACATAGATATGTGTGGTCAGAAGATGCTTCGAGGTTTTCCCACTGACAGAAGAACGGTGCACTTACAGGATATGCTTTCCTGGGCCTGTACGGTAGGAACACCAGCAAATGTTTGCACGAGCGCAACGAGAAGGATAGCAGAAGTGAACTTGTACATCTTTCCTGAATAAAACTCTGATATTCAGACTGGCATCTGAGCACCCACTAAGGGTACTTTTATAGCAGACATGATTACGATACGGAGATGTAAGCCCGTCAAATCCAACAGGCGGATGTCGATAGCCAATACGAAAATACGTACAAGTGATACTAAACTAGTTCCGTGAACTCTATAAACAAAACATCTCTGCCTATGAGACAAAACTAGACAGAGCAACAAATAGAGCCACCCCCGGAAAGTATCTATCTACCGTTGGAGCTAGTAAGTATGTATCCAAAACGTACTTATCGAGCAATTTCAATGATTCGATTCCGCTCCGAGTCGATTCGGAGGCGGATACACTCCGACAACGCCACCTAGCAAGTAAGTAAGTAGTAGCTAGTAGCTCTTTGAACCCTACTCCATCTTTCTGAAACATTCAAGTTTGTACTACTTGACTGACAGAGATCTAGCCAATGCACCATTGCATTTAGACCTAAAACGGCCCGGGTTCGCAGCGGGGGCTATTGGTACTTTCACGTATTTGTATACAGGGTAACTTGAATGTTTTCCTACATATTGCGCTCAGGCTCAGCTCCTTGATATACGGAGTCTGTGTTGAGCAGTTGACATTGGCGGTCCCGGTCAGGTACTGCCGGTGAATACATTCAGAAACGGAGGTGAGGGTGACGCCTTGAGGGATTGTGTTCGATTTGACCCTGGCAGGCGGGAAGGGTAGACGTCAATGACATGTCTGTTTCATCATGATGGAGAGCGTTTACAGTTCCGAATGGACGAGTCCCTTAAGCGCTGCATTCAAGAAGTCGCCGTCAGTCCTCAGGCAAATACGCCGCACATTCCTCACAAAATACGTATAAGTATGTATGCAGGTTTTATAGAATTGGTTACAATCCCTCGTAGATGAACGTGTGATCCATCCACAATGATGCTACTGAATCTGCAAGCATTCGACACTTCCGGTGATTCCACTTTCACATTACATTACAAAGGACACACGTTTCCTTCCAAATAGCAGCTACAAAGGAGAGGATCCCCGTTCTGAATTAAAAGATTGTACAAGAAATTGAGGAAGTCACACTTACGATCCGATCGCAGTGCCATTCGTTTCAAGGAACGGCCCACAACATCCATAACCGACCGGGCCTAGGAGAAACAGAACGGTGTCAGTGACAGGTCTGAGTCATAAGTCTTACTGAAGCTGAACATACATGCAGGGTCCTATGTTTTGTAGGAAGAAAGGAATCAATTTAAGGACGGGGCGGGATACTTAGACTGATACTTACACCTGAGATACCACCTGTCCATGCGTTCATGGGTGCACAGTTAGTAAAGGAACGTTCAAGATGCGAGGTAAATGCTGCGCAAAAAAACGTACAAGGAGGGTGGGTAGGTATGATCTGAGGTACCGCCTGGACTGAAGAAGTAGTGGCTAGACTTTGAATGAGTACGAAGAGGAAGAGGCCTGCGATTGACTTGTACATCTCAGTAGCGACGAATCCGAGTGTGCTGGGGGTTATGTCGTTTACCCATAAGCATTTTATACTTGGAAGGGCTTGCTTTAAACTCTGAAACTTCTAACTAGGTGCCTAACCGGCAACCGGTAGGTGGCCGTCGGACCTCAGTGTCACTGCACCCTAGAATCTGTTTCCCGTTTATGTATACCATTGAATTGCCCGCCCTGGAATGACCAGGGAATAACAGATGATCGAAGTGGTTAGCTATGAGTGCCTGAAGACGTGTTATATCCCGACCGCCTAGGGCGGACAATGAATGCATTCTTACCTCAATCGTAAGTAGAGTAGACAGCATCATACTGTGTAAGATTATCATTAAGAGATATTTCCGAGTAAGTGAAATTTCATTCACACACGTTGTTCTTCGGCTTACATTCGATTCAGCTCGGAGGCCGTGAGCGCCAGACCCGCCCAGGTTAAGGTGCTCTGTGTTTAATACTCGTCGGCAGGACTGAATAGAGTCGCATCAATGGTAGATTGTTCTCGGTTATGCACTTAAGTACTTACCATCCGACGATCTCCGCTGTCCATTGAGCGTTCTTCTCTTGAATGAACAGTTTCTGTGCACTACTAGCTAGCCAACCTACAAAGAGCCAGTTAAAGGAGACCAGCGTTGGACTTGATAAAGAGTATATGTCTCCGGGAACACCGCGGTGTACGGAGGTGAAAAAGGGGATCTCGTTTTAAGTGCAAAAGTAGAGCATGTCAAGGAGAAGACGTATACGGAGCATGACGCACCTTGAAACTGAAAGGAAGACCGTCATATCCCGTGTGCTATGACACCCTAAGTAGCACCGTAGCGGCCAAGAAAATTATTGAACAGTACGAAGTGAGATGATATTTCCTGACGTACCATGTTCTTTTTAACGTCCGTGTTACCGACTTTTGCCTCCCGTTGAGCCAGATTTCACGCTGCCAATGCCTACCATTCTATCCTTCCAAGCTTCCTTGACACTCAGGCTGTCGGAGACGCTTAGATCTGCCGGGTGTCGCCGACGCTTGACAGCAGGAATTGTATCTTATGGTACATATGTGGAATGTAGACGTGAGATTTAGAGCCGTATTGCAATTCTTAAGCTTGGGCATGGATAGAGCTGAAGAGAACGACTCCCTTTGAATTTTGGACGTCGAAGTCAAGACAGAAAAGCGTCTTCGTGGGAAGAAGCTACCGAAACATTTACGACACGTGTCGCGTCCACCCGCGTTGACATACAACTTGCATTCACATCTTACAAAGTAATAAACCAAATTACTCTCTCGCGAGAGCATTCCTCCATGCTTAATCAACGAGACAAACGATCTCCGAGTCAGAGGGCTGGCAGCTGCAGGAGAGACAAAAAAGAGGTGCTAAGAACACACGTAGAGGCTTAAGAGTATGCTTACACCCAGGATCCTGTATGGTGGTAACAGAGCTCGCCAGATAGACCTGTTGATCAACGTGTGTGAGTCTCTAGCTTCCGGTCTCCGCAAGCAGCGATGTGCTTACACTAAGTATGCGATGATTTTGACAATGTACGTTTAACGTGTGGTTCAAACACATCCGGAAGAAATGTGACTTACGGCCGCCGATTGGTCGCCTGGTCGAGTGCCTTACGGCTGGGACACCGGCGAACGCTTGCACGAGCGCAACGAGAAAGATAGCAGAGATGAATTTGTACATTGTTCCTGAATGAAACTCTGATATCGAGACTGGTATTTGAACACCCAGTAAGGGTACGTTGCAGACAGCCGGATGTCTATAGCCAATAAGACAATACAAGTGTACTACGTACATACTTACAATACAAGATAGGCTGTGCAATGTCAATGTCAATGTCTGTCTATGAGACAAAACTAAACGGAGCACCTAGTAACAGAGCCACCGCCGGTAAGTATCTGTTTACCGTTGAGGTTAGTAAGTATGCAAAGCACGCTTATCGAGCTACTTCAATGATTTGGTCCCGCTCGGAGTCGATTCAGAGCCGGATACACGCCGACAACGCCACCTAATTTGAACATCCAAGTAAGTGAGTAAGTAGTAGCTTTTTGAACCTGACCCCGTCTTTCGAAAACGTTTGTACCACTTGACTGACGGAAATCTAGCTTTGCATCATTTAGACCTAAAACGGCCCGGGTTCGCAGCGGGGACTATTGGTAGTTGCACGTATTTGAATACAAGGTGACTTGAATGTTTTCCTACATATCGCGCTCAGGCATAGCTCCTTGATATGCGGAGTCCGTGTCAGGTACTGACGACTGTTTCATCATGATCTTGTGAGATGGAGGGCGTTTACATTTCCGGATGGACGAGTCCCTTGAGCGCTGCATTGAAATTTACCGTTTTCCGAGTCCTCGTACGAATCGCACGTTCAACTTGTTGTCCATACGATGGGGTGGTAAGTTTTGGGCAGATGTTTTGAGGTTTTCAACTTGGAAATCTCTGAACTCACTAACAGGTACCCACCTATATGATCCAATCAAATCATCTCTATCCGATATATGATATGTAGATGCTACACATTAAGTAAAAGTATGTACACTTCCAAGTTCCTCACACAAAGTTCATACCTCGCAGCTTATACTAGAACTTCTTGTCGTTGTCCTACTAGTCATGGCAAATTGAATTGGTCTACCAGAGTGACTCTGCGCATTGGCAGTAGCCGTGAAACTCAGGCTGGTGATGTCCTGAGAAAATAATGTGTCCGAGGAGGATTTCTGGAAAGAGACAAGCAGAATTATAGCTGAGACGTAGAGTCCCTGAGAAGACATCAGTATATATTGGAATCAAGAGGTAATGAAACGGAAGCGTACAGAGAAATGAGGCTGGGTCCATTCAAAGCCAAACGAATCAAACAGACCAAAGTCGCCTAGGAATAACAGAATCTGTGGAGTTGACATCAATGAATGAATAAACGTCTACTGTCCCTCCCCAGAACGATAAGATCAAGATTAACATACCCAATATGCGCAATATAGCGCACCAGACTCAACAAGTAACATCAACACATTCCCAACCTTCGTCTGAGTACTTGCTTTCAAACCCCTCATCATCAATCTATATTCCCTTCACACGTAAGCTTCGGTTACTCTCATACACCAGCGGATAGTTGTACACAAAACACACTCTTACCAGACTTTATATGCGCATAGAACAGTCGTGCTGAGGTTTGTTACTAAGAGACAGAATGTTCCAAGCATGTTCTTCTCAACTGTTGAGTAGTATTTGCCGTGGAATTGCTCGAAATAGTTGAAGACACCAGTTATAACGGTTGTTACTGGACCTCCGTTTAAGTAAATGTGATGAAGACACGATGAGGGGTGCGTGCGTACCGAATGTAGCAAGGATACACAGTCCGAGGTAAAGCTTCACTCCGAGGCGATCCTGCCATATACACCATGTCCGCCATACAACGACGACATCACTCAGAAAGTACTACCCAAATCGTCAAAATCTACAAAATGAAGACCGAGGTCGAAATCCACTCACGCAAGCACGCCTCATAAGCGACTGAGCCACATACATCCTCTTAAAAAGGCTCACGACCCCCGGTGGGTTAACCACGAGATCCAATATCGGGAATTGTATCTTATAGCTTAGCACGTGTAGAGTCAGATGTGCGGTTGCGAGCATGAACATGAGTATTGTGACGAGGAGAAGTGTCGCGCGAGCTTTGGATTTTCGGATACCGTTGCGACTGCGAGGCCAGCGTACGAAGACGGAATCAATTTATCAAGTGTGAGGGGACCGTGAGTTTGAGGGTGACGTACAGAAGGATGTAGCTCGACATTATCGCGGTTGTGGTATATAGTCCTATGTACGTATGTGAATCAGAAGTTTTTGATCAGATTGAGAAAGACCTCTGAAAGACGAAAATACCGCGACCATCGGAACTCAAATGACTCACCGTAAAATGTCGCTTCCACTACCAGTATACCCAGCATCTGGTCCAAAAAGACCACATCTACTTCGGAAATAGACATTGTTCGGGGACTCGACTTGTAGAGGTAAAGAACGTCGGAAAAAGTGACAGAATTGAGGTGGTGGCGTGCCAGTCACGTCGAGAGGGCCGGTCAAGCCAGAGCGACGAGGGGAGAAAGAACGGGAAAAGCGCACAATTCCTATTACTCGAAGATGAGAAATTATATATATGAGTAATTCCGTGAGGTTTATCACAAGCTTTCTGGTCTAGCGTAGCCATAAAACATCAGATGATAAGCCTACACCGCCATATAGGAGCATTTAGGTAGATCTAATGTTTTTTGAATGCTTTGGGGATGGACCGATGGTGCTGAAAAGGGGCGTTGAAAGGGGAAACCTCTGAGTTGACGTCTGATCAGTGATGGTCGACCAGCGGGTTGACGAAGTTTATACATAGTTCGACACTGACAGTGTCTTGAGCCTTGAGGACGAAAAATGCCCGCAACCGCTTCAACGTTTATTCCAATTCGGAATCCTTAGCGAGCACGACAATGACAGATTGATAAAGTTCTAGACCCTACGAAAATCGTTATCCTGCGCACAAAAAACTTAATTCAGGTCAAATTCAGGTTAGACCGGAATATGACGTTGAGATATGTACCGACAGATAGTACAGTAAATACCAACCAAGTGCGGTACTTACAATGTTTCAATTTTCAGCCACTGTCAACTGACGTTGACTATTCAAAACTCGGTAGAGGGTGCGAGTTTTCTCATTCTTCCTTTTCGACCGAAGACCTGAGTTGAAATTAGATTTCGAGACTAAAGTGAAGAAGAGTGAAGAGAAAGTTGAAACAGTTGAATCTCTGAGAGACGTACAGGAGACGTATGTACACAAATTGAATCGTTTATCATCACCATTGGCCAAGCGAGATTGAAGATTCATGCAGGGGTGCGTTGTTGTCACCTCCCCACAGACCAACCGCAGACCATGACTTGAAACATCCATGGATCCCATGCACCATCAAAAAGAAATTCTTTGCAAGCTGAACGTTGAAAATATATCGGCGACACCAGGTGAAACAGTACTACAGTAGTACCTGTTGGATGGAGATATTTGTCTGTGGCATTCAGCGCTGTCAAGGCTGCGGCGTACTTAGAGAATCATCAAACAGTACGAGAACATTGCATTGCGACTTACTAGTGTATACTCCGTATACATACATTTTGCACTCCCGTGTTGCCGGGTTACTCCTTCTCGTCGGTTCACATCATATGCTATCCAGATTTCAAGCTCTCTTCGACCGGGTGACGCGTGAATGTTTCACAATTTTATGTGGTTATATCGTAGTTGAAAATTTCGCAAGTCCAGAGACCAAGCTTTCAAATTTCAAAATTTCATCATTGAAAAAGTTGAATCAGAAAGTGAATAAGCGCCAGACATAAGCGCTTCGCGCGCGGCTGAAAACGGTTTCGGTTTCGCGGGAAACCTGGTTCCAGAAAAGGAAGGTACTGTTGTGAACTCGGACCGGCGTCAAAGTGGCTGGCACTTACCTTCTCCAGCCATTCTAATATTCAGTGGCAATGCTTCTGGCTATCCGTGTGCCTCTCTCCAGTGTACCGCAGCGATTGGAGACATTACGAAGCAAGTTCAAGACTTACGTCCAAGCTCAAGCGCGGGCGTATGAACGAGTTCGTTGGGTGAAGAGAAATACTTGATAAGTTTCGTGGTTCTCTAGTACTCGAAGGGCATTGATGCACATCGCAAAAGGACTGATATGGGTACGGACGGGAGAAAAATCCTTGTATGGGCGGCTCAGAGTAATAGATCTGTTGTCCCTTGGGTAACGAATGGGGTATTGATCAGAGAAGTGAGGGAAACAGAGGAGTGTCCACGAGAAGATCGTGCCGTCTTTCTGCATGGGCGATAGTCTATAGAGAGATAAGTTCTTTCTTTAGATTTCAAATAGAAAATAAGACAAACGTGGCAAGACGTACAAGTTGTTCAAATTCTTGCAATTCACCTTTCTGGACTCTGGAGAAACTCCCGAGTCCCATGCCTGCGAGTCTTCAATCACACCCTCAAGTAATAGAAACATGGATTTCTTACAATATCACCCGGCGCAGATTGCGGAAGGAGAGCATAGGCAAACTCAACTTCAAGCCCAGCCTCCATATCAACTTTTAGGCGTGTAACATGGCAACGAATGTCGATGGACATTAGCCAACCGCCAGCAACATGTATGCTTCCTCTGCTTCAAGGTCTCATCTTCCTCTGTATAATATTCATCTGTATCATCGGAATCACTTCCATCTAACCACTCTGCCTCCTTCCGAAAGCGGTTCAGGTGGCGTGCGGGAGCCTGAGGTCGAAGGTGCGAGCCATGGTCGTTCAAGTTAAACGTTAGATTTTTAAACCTCGGTGCTTCGGATTTAGCGCGAAGACGTATGTACTTTGTTTTTAGGTGTACGTACATACATGTACACGTGTCACCGCGCTTTCCTATGTAGACGTTAAATCTACGACCACACGAACGAAGGATTGTCTGTAACTTCTCCGGAACCTTTAAGCGTCAACTGCGAGGGTAATGATGATATAGTATATGCATGATGGATCGATATCTGTAAACTCCTTTTGTCTCGTTCTTCGTTCAACTGCAAGACTTTGTTCAAAAGGGGGTACTGGATACATTCAAGTTTACCTGCGACATCATAGCCCTGGAAAAGAGATGCTTCTAGTTCGCCTAGTACGCTGGCTAGACTGCTAGCGCATGCTAGCTTTCATCTGGTTGGACCTCCCGGGTCTCTGACGCTACGCTGATATCGATTTTGAGACGCAGGATGATCTGAAATTGACAGTCGCCATCTCAAGTACAGCCATCTCAAGTGACGCAGTTACTGATACCCCTCCTGGCTCCGCTTACACCTACTCCCTTCCTGACATGCCTCCAGCTGGCCAGTGATCTCCCACCGCCTCACCACTGATGACATACCCTATCTCAACGCCTCATGAACACTGGTTACCCTTGCCCTTGCCTGCCCTCGCACTCGCCTTCGCAGGCGGATTCAAGCAGGAGAACATTCGAGACCGGTAGCCCAGCGGAAGATTCATACACCGATGCCTAGTCCTCAACGGACGCACACCTTTCCCATTTCAAAAGTCGTTTCCTTGATCCATCATATGTCATAGTATCATCATACACCCCATCTTCTATCCTTCTCTTCCCTTCCTGACGTCCTGCTTGTTACAGATATAGTATCCCACTGACAAAGAAAGACTCGTGTCTGCCCAATAGGAAACGAACTCACCCACTGCGTCGTATCGCGGGATCGAGATGGTGGGATCCAATGCATGCGAAATATATCAAGTTTAGCTTGCTGCTAATCCCACACGGATATACCCTATGACGAAGGTATTCTGATTAAGAAGATGGGTTATGAATTGTGGACGTTCGGGTGTCTACACACAGCCTAGACATGGGCCCATTGTCTTGAGGTTCTTGGTTCTTGGATCTTCGATGGCGTCCCTGGTGTGTGACGTGCAAGGAACCCAGGGTAGAAAGGACGAAGAAAGCAAAAAGTAGAGTTCAAGGGTTCGAGTTTGAGAGACACGTTTGGGCGTAAGTGGATATATGGCGATGTTGTGTGTGAGCGAGCGACAGAGGCGCCAGCGGCGCTTTTATCCTGTGCACGGGCGTCTAACCCATATACGGTAAGTGGGGAGTACGTAATCCCCCGACTCGTCGAAAACACGCACCTTCAACGCTGTTTCTCATCTCATCGATTTTTTTGGGGGTTATTCTGTTGATTAAAGCGTCATGACATGACAAATCTCCGCGTGGGCATAACGAATGTCGTAGAATGTTTTGGAAAGTGCGGTATTTCTCCGAGTCTGAAGTGCAAGGCTAACGTTAGGCTAGGCTATCGACTGGCATTTTGCAGGGGAATGGACACCTGGTGAACACATCGATTCATCTCTTCGTTGAACGGAACTGTGATGGATGCGGTTGAACGCTGCGGAATGCACGGAAGAACATACACAAAGAAGAAAAACATATCGCATCATGGGTACACACGACGTCATAGCATGTTGGAAGAAATATTTGTAGAGTCTGCAAAATGTTCTTTCGTTCACTCAAACCCCTCTCTGCTACTACCCGTGATGCCCCCGACAATCTCAGAGCTGAGCCTAAACCCACCCACTCAAATCGTAGGCACTCCTTTTGCCATCAACTCGACTCCATTCGAGTATCCGTTCCCACATACCCCTGCTTCGTCCTCCTCCTCGTCCTCCTTTTCCTCCCCTCCAACTCCTACAGCCACCTCACCCTCCGCCACCTCCCCGTACCCCTCCCTAGGCCCACTCTCTCCTGCAGCAACCTCCCCATCCCTCCCACCAGCAACAGCCACTCGTCCACCCCCACTAATCTACTCCTACTCTTACTCATCCACCCACCCTAAAATGCGTCACGCAGACCCACCACCCGCACCACCCGGTCTCGCCGAAAAGAGACAAAGGTGGAGTCTCACCCTTGGCCTTAGCAGGCGTAAGAGTACCAGTACCAGTAGCTCTAGCACTAGCTCAAGTGGGAGTGTCAGTCCTGGTGTAGGCGAGGGTTCGTACGGGAGTAACAACTCGAGTCTTGGCTCGCTTGCTAGTTCTGCCTCGGCTTCTTCGTCCGAGGTCAGTGAGGGAGGGAGTTATTCGGAAGCGGACACAGATTTGGGGGCGGGGGTTGGTGGTGGATAGATGTGTTCCCCCTACCCCCCTCTGGATAGGGATTTTGTCGGTTTTTTCTTTCTCTATTTCTTTTACTTTTTGGGTTTGGGTTTTTGGATATTGGTTTCCTTGCTCTCTCGCACGTTCTGCCTCTCTCTCCTGCTATATGGATTCGGGTCTCAGCTACACTAACACCACTTCCTCTCCACCTCCCTCGTCGTCGTACCGGTTCGGTTCAAGACGTTCTTATGCTACGTCACGGTTATGCGCTTCTGCACAGTTTCTCCTTTCCTTTTGGGCTTCTTGGGCTTCTTGGGCGCGTTTTAGGCGTTTTTGTTCTCAGGGCTCCTCAATTGCCGGATTTTTGGCACCATTGACGTTATAACGTTATAACAGTTTGTACATTCCACATTCCATCCCATCCATCCATCCAGCCAGCCCCATCTACAGATTACACATACCTTACAGGTGAGTACCCCTTCTTGTATATCTCGTTGAAGGGTACTATGAGCGTATGTTTATAGTACCTTCATACCACATTCCTCTATACGTTTTCTCCGTCTGTCTCTCTTATACCCCTCCGATTTTCCTCTCCCCCCCCCTCCCTCATCTGTTTCTTGTTCGGTGGGCTCGCGAGCTGCTTCTGTCGTGTTTTAACACCCCCACACCAATCTGCTTCCGGGAAGTTCCGGGCCGTCTGCCATAAATGGTGTGATACGGTCCGAATCTTACTCTTCTCTCGTACTACCATCCACAAGACACTCCCAAATGCCTTTTTTTCCCGTACGAAAAGCTCAAAGATCGACTAACTTTAAAGTAAGCGCTGATATTTGTTCACATCTTGACTTACAGTTTTTCTTCTATCCTCCTTTGTGTGCTGTGTAGATACGGCACGGACGGCCCACGGGCGCGGCAGCCTCTTTGGGGCTGTAGGCGGAGCTTCAGCGAATTCGGAGTGTGATGCGATACGAGACGAGGACGGAACGAGAACGAGAACGAAAACGAAAACGAGAATGAGATGGGGAGTCCTAAGAATTGGGACGAGAATCGGAATTTATTGGGTTTCTCTGAGTTTTGACTTGACTTGACTTTTTGATACGGGGACTGCCGTTTGTCCTTTAACTCGGACTCGGACTCGGACTCTGCTTTTTTTTTTTTCTTTCTTCTCTTTTGGTGGTCGAAGGTCGAATTATGTGTCTGACTTCTGACTCTGACTTCTGGCTTCTTCGGACTCTTGACTCGGATTCGGACTCGGACTCGGATTCGGATTCGGATTCGGATTTGGATTTGGACTTCAATATCAATCAATATTCAATCCCCTCCCCCTTCCTCCCCCCCCTCCTCTTTCCTCCGTGCTCCCGCTCGTACGCTCGTAAACGTAGCGTTAACGTAAAGTAAAGGTTCACTAGCACTAGCACTCCTGGGTCACGGTATGGTACTGCATTTATGATTCGATTCATAAGTATTGTATTGTCCTTCGTGAGTATACTTGGGTTTTTGGAGTTTGGAGGGTTTCTTTCTTGTTTTCTGTCTGTTTTTCGTTTTTTCGTTTTTTTCGTTTTCGTTTTCTTTTTTCTTTTCGTTTTGTTTTATACACGTTGCGTACGCTAGGGAGTTAGGTAGGTTTACGTACGGTTCTTAAGGACCCTGTTACCTTTGTTAGGGTTCGTAAGTAGAAGTATATAGACTTCGAATTGATTCATGACGTATTTTGTTGTTGTACTAAGGATGTACGTCCGTGCAGACTCCCATGAGTCTACTCAGTACTTAGTAGGGTCACGGTAGACCGGTGACCGATCCCTCAAGAGGTTTT
>JH815033.1:1517-14500 GCA_000296255.1 Omphalotus olearius VT 653.13
GCAGGTCAACTATTGTCCTCGCTGGAAGACCTCCACTAAAGAGACGCACCACAGAGAGATACGCAGGTGGGCCTGGTACGCAAAAGGCAATGGAGTATTCGCAATACGCTCAAGGTTTGTTAGGGTATCTTGCAAACTGCCAAGCTGACCAACAAAAACTCCTGCGAGGGGAGCCTGTATCACGGCGTTCTTAATGAGAACTGCAATCAACCCAGCAGGCTTAATACAATGCCAGTCATTCCTAAGGGTTATAAACACGCACAATTGAAGTAGCTACAGTACAACATCAGTAAGCCGAAGAAAAAAAGGATATTCAGTAAAAAAAACTTACTTCATCAAGAACAGCGAAATCTCCACCGGTACATTACTGTCACAAGGCAGAGCCTTGCGTTTCCTCCCAAGCACACTCCTCATATTGACGTCCTGACTTCCAGGGCTCTTTCTGAACGGCTTCGCAATCAACTTGAAAATACGAAGGAAAGGGAAGTAATCCATCAAAGAGGCCTGCGGCGGGTTACGCGAAGGTTTCAGCGGTCGGTGCACCTGAACTTGAGGGAGGACCTGTTCAGGATCGAAGGTGCGGTGGTGGTGGCCAGAGAGTGACCGAAGGAATCCCTTTGGCTTTTCGTCCTGGACAGAACCTGAGGTGAAGGAACCGGTCGAGCGGATTTGCCCGTGCTCATATGGATGCTCGCCGTCTTCAGAGGCGTGCCAGATGGGGAGCATGTCGGCTTCGGTCTGTCCCCCACTGGCATAGCGAGGAAGGAAGGAAATCAAAGGGTAAAGATCTTGGTAGTATACCCCTGGCTCGCCTCGAAGGTAGTGCTATTGCATCATTCAATACTGGCGAAAAGACAAGAATATCCATGTCGAAACATTCCTACCTTGACCGAGACCGCATACGCTTGAATCTGGAAAGAAAAATGAGCGTTGAATGATGAATTGAAATGTGATCGAAATCTCACCAAATTTATCATGGTCTTTTTTTCGATTATGGATTCAAGGACAGTCAGGCGCCTCAAATCTGGTTTTTCCGGTCTGTCATTCGGGACATGAATCCAGATCTTAAAATACGTGTCATTAGTCTACTATACTGATAATGAGACGTGACAAACATACCATGGTTGCTAGAGCTCTGGAGTAGGTAGCAACGTTCGTCCACATTTTTCTTCCGTCCTGATATCTGACAACAGTTGATTCAGGCTACGAGGTCAAACGAATACAACAGTGGGACGCACCGTTCATAAGCAGAGGACGTACGAAACGAAATCACAAGACCGAGGGCTGTACCCAGTACACCCAACAGATCGTTCTTCAGCACAAGTTGATGCTTGGTCAACTCTGAGATGAGAGTTACCACTGAATTGTCCAAAAACAATCAGTTTCCGTTTTACAGGTCATAGTTCACGCAACTCACTCGTAGCAACAAGCGTGAAGAAGAGTACCTCTGGCCAAATGTCATTAATGACTGTAGCCAGGAACTTCTTCCGTATCGACATTCCACCACTGAAAAGAGGGTTGGAGGAGACCATTTTGCCTCGTTGTGTGGTCTTGAAGGATAGTAGCTAATGAGCGAAAGCAGGGGTTCTTCAATTTATACTCTGTCGTGACCTGGGGCACGGAGATCAAGGGCCGCCGAATAGAATTACGGATACGGTATGCGAAATTCCAGGAACCTTGAGAAGAAGCTTAATGACCGCAGCACAGCGCAGAAGGAGGCGGAAAAGAGAACGAAAAGGCAAACGCAATGGCCTTTGGGCAAGCCAACAGGTTTTAAGAATCGAAAGGAGGGGGATCACAAAAACGACGACACACGTATCAAATTCATGATTTTTATGACATCCAGTCGATCACGATGTTTCAATGTTCCCTCGTCGTTGAGTTGAAATTTAAAAGCTTGGAAACACGAGGCACCATCTGATTGAAATTCAGCGCCGGACTTCCGTAATCAATAAGATTATGACGAAACTGTTAGGCATACGCGCCCAGAGCGATCCTGGTACTTCGAGAGCTCTTGAGCCCATGTCTTTGGCAAGAGAAATCGAGGTTTTTGTTTGTTCGCAGGCAGAAAGAGGTGGAAGTGAAGAGTGGGCAGGACGTTCCCAACCGCCAGTTTGCCACAGTGTCACGTGCCCGGGCGGTGTGAAATTTCTAGATGTACAACAACCAATGCCTCTTTTCTCACTGAATGTTCTGGTCCCTCCCTGGATGAGCGTCAAACAGAAACTCCAGAAGTAGCGCTCAGTGCTCAGCGCTGATCTTCATGTGCTCATAGTGGAGCCAGGCGCAGCTGACGCTCACGGTTGCTTTCATCATTCAAATCAGCGCTGCTGCCTCCGCTCATGTTAATCCAAGTCATTGTTTCCAACGAGTTAGTGCCGCATTTCTAAATTGAATGGTTCTATCTGCTTGCCGGAACAGGGCCGCCGATAAAGAATGCAGTGGTGAGTGACTAGGCCATGGTGGTGGGTTTATCATTGACCTGGAAAGATAGAAGTCGATCCGGCAACAAAAACCAGGTCATACCCAGCAGTTTGTCTAGACTGCTTCGTCGTTTGACGAAAGAGCTATCGGACGGTCCTTGATACTCGAGTATAAGTTTCAAAATCTATCACGAGTTAAGGAGATCATTGCACTAACCCTCGCTACCCCTGCTACAGTGGAGCATGCGACGGCAACGAGGCCTGAAGACTTGGGCGCGCAACCATTTGCCTATAATTTTGGTCAGAGCATTTTCACGGCGGATCTAGCTTTGTATGTATGTGAGTCGAGGTTCGGTCTTTATACCGGGGATGCGAATGGGCTAATTACGCTTCTTGCTCGGGTTTTTACATAGTCTTGCCCTCGTCTATGTACTTAGTGCCGGTGGGACGCTAAACCCGAGAAAAACGTACCATATCTTGGGCAGACCTCGCTGCGTCTATGATACACAATGAATTTGCATTGACACGACGCCACTTACTGTTCAAGACAAGTCTTAGTGAGTTTTTTATGGAGGTTTTCATGATCCCGTTTCGGCGACCGACATTCACGGGGAAATTTCTTTCCGAATGATAGAGCTAGCGCTACTGAAGTCGGAGGATTCTGCCCGAAAGAAATCGCGCGCGAGAGATTGAAGCCGTTGAACTGATTCAACGCTTGTCAAGGTGCGCGTATTCGCTATATGCCGGTGTGATTTCGTGAATGATGAAGGTGAAAATCCGCAAATATTGCATGTCCGAAGCTTGACTGATTGATTCCGGTCTAGTACACAGCAGGATGCATCCCCTGTACTCGTCCATTTTTTGTTGCCCATGCGATGATCAACGTCTCTGTTGCTTACGTCGTATATCTGGCTATGTACTTGACCGACACCTACGTTTCAATGCAACAGACGCCCCGAATGACAGGGTTGCAGCAAATTTGGCTCCTGAGAGAATCTGCCTGGATTTTGCAGTGTTATCAAGAAATCACGGTCTCAGTCCTCATTTTACACCGCACTGGTAAGTGGATCGTATGGTCTATCGCTATGTAATTATAATTATTTCTGGCATTGACAGGACACTGCGGGATGTTGACAAGCGGAGCTCCCGCAGTCTGACCTAGTGCTAGCACAATAGATGTATCATCATTTGGGCGAAGGGTCCTCGCGTCCTTCTTACATGATAGCGTCTATCAGCTGTTGGATGGCTTCGCGATATGTACACATATCAGATACGAATTCAAATTCAAATCCCAACATCGGACTAGAAAGACCTCGTCGAAGCCACTGGTTCAACCTCAACTAATGCAGGCACTGCCTCGCTGCCAAGATTCAAATATATTCCCCATCATGTGTTTATCTTATACGGTCCATCGTGAGTTCACAAACAAGCTTCAAACGGTCGATGCCATCATGTGTTCTGGGAGAAACTCCGATGAAGATGGAACGAATTATGAAAAATTTTGACTGACTGGTAAATATCTTTTCGCCTCATGGGATCTCTGTTGAGCATAACTCATGATATAACAGATGTTTTCTCTTTCAGTCAAACATAATTCTACTCAGACTGAAAAGATTTCTGGAAATCAAGAGAGCTTTGGTTTTATGATTACGTGATATTTGAAGAACCCTGACACAGGACGTCGACTTGATGCATGCCTTCAACACAAGGTGTGGCAACTTTGATTAAAGGTGAGTACTAAAACTTCTTTGCTACTACATTTCTACGGCCAGTGGTTGCTACGTGGCTCTACATAATAAATCTCAGTTCAAATGTTGAATTGAACCATACGCGACATGACAACGATTGACCAACCACAGCAAACCACCAGAATGAAAACTTTGCTTTCGGGATGAAGATAAAGTTTTGGTGATGTATTTGGATATTAAATCTCGATGAATAGCGATGAATACGCTATGCCAACAGAAGTGATAGCCGATTCCAGGAGCACGAGCGGTCCAGAGATAAGCTGCATTACGGGATACAGGATGTCGATGGACTGCTTATAAGTCGCAGCTCCCTTCATCCCTCTGTTTGGTTCTTCGACTCTTTACCCTTCCTACGAAGCCGTTCCTCGTCTAATATTCACGTCCTACTCTTTGTACATGGACGGTGACAATGGTCTATCTGAGGAGGACGTAATACTTGCTCAAGACCTGTGCGTGTATCCTCTTTTTCTGCATGGCTCGTGTTCTGACTGAATTGTAACATGTTTTTAGGCAGGCCTTCAAGGTCAGTCCGAATTTCGTCCAGGCTACAAGAGCATAAGATCTGAACGTGACGACGCGATTAGTGGTACTTCATCGGGTGTTGCTCCCTCCTCTTCTACGACTATTTGCTTACTTGGTCGCGAGAATGGAAGTATGCATGGAACGGCAGAAGGAAAGGTCATGGTGAGTCTATCCTCAATGCCGGTGCCATTAACCACCTCATGACATGTGTATCTGTGATTTCAGTATTTTATCTGTTTATTATTGTGCGCATATAAGCTTGCTTCATGGAGGTCGACGCTTACATGAGGTATACAACAGGCTAGATATATTCCTATTGCGTTTTGTATAATAACAATGTTCGGTGCGTGGTGTTCATTCTATCGACCGTATATTGTGCATTGACTGCGGCTGCGGGAAACAGCCTATTTTTCACCTTTATGGACCCTTGCTGTACGTCGTGTAGTCCGCATGTGTCCATCTTACATCTGAACTGAACTTTCGCTTTGTCTTATAGATGTAAGTTCCACAATCCGTCATCATCTCTTTCTCGCCTTAACCGCGGCTCTTCACAGATGTAATCGATTCGCCGTCGTTGAATGGCTCCAAACGTTATTAATTGTAATTCCCGCGGAGACTGTGCTTTTACTCCGGTACGCCATGGATCTACTTGAGATCAGAATTTGTCCCCTCATCGTCGCTGAAGTGTGAAAGCCCTTACAAATAATAGACCGCTCGCATTCTTACTCGCGTCAATTATGATAACGCAGTGCATAGTTGTATTCTATGCCATGGCTCAGCCAGGTGAAAATAATGGTGCGCCGTTCGAGAGAGAAGGCGTTTACGGCCAAGGGCTGATTGAGTAATGCTTCTTACCAGCCTTACCACTCCCTCAGGTTGCAATAGATCCGTTCCACGGTGAGTATGAATATCTTAAGTCACGTTAGGTTTATTGATCCTTGCTGTTGTAGTGTGCATATTGTATTCGGACCCGAGAATGTAAACATTCACTCACCTGCAACTATTGTATAGTCAATTTATCTTCAATTTAGGGACATGATCTACCTCTCGTTCTCCATCGCCTTCGATAGCCTAGTCTTCGTAACGACGCTCGTCTTCACGATACGCGCACCGTGGAATTCGTATGAGCTGCACGGTACATTACAACGCAACAGGAGAACCAGATACCCGATCCGCCTTCGGAAACATATTCGTGTCCGGCCTCGCTCAGTATTACTTTCGACTATCCAGCGTGACGGAGTACTGTATTTCTCTGCTATTCTGTCAGGGAATGTGATCTGGATGATTCTATCCTTGCATGGACGGGTGCGTCGCTAATAACGGGGTCATCCATTCATACAAGTTAAACTTCATATCTCGCAGCCTGGGTTGAAATTGATGAACGCGCAGTAAGTCATTTGTCTCCACCCCAGAGAAAATCAACTCACCTCTCTCATTCTAACGCTCTGATTTCAATAGACCTAGCATGATGTAAGTCGTTTACAAGGTTTTGCACACCCATACATAGTAGCTTCTCACTGACAAATCCTAATTCATGCTCGCAGATTGACATCAATCATGATTAATCGCCTTACTCTGTCCCTCCGCAGAGCCGGGTACAAACAGTCAGTCAGGGGGATGAGTGGGATCGTTTCAGAGTGGCCTTTGGACATGCTCGACGAGTCGGATGATGAGGACACTGCGGGAGAGGCTGTAGGAGTGGAGGGAGAGGTGCATGAACTGGAGCAGGTGCAGGGAGAGGAACATGAGCAGGAGCGGGGAGAGGAACATGAACATGAGCAGGAGCAGGAGCAGGAGCAGGAGCAGGAGCAGGGCCGTGGAAGAATGCGGGATAATGAAGACGACGTCGAGCCACAGCTGGCGCGAATCAGGTAGTGAGGTTAGTACAGCATCTGTTTGAGGGAGTCGTCTTTCTGTTCTGACTTGAAGTTATCGATTATTTAGTGTCACCTCCGGAATTCATACCAAGTTGGTCATCAGTCATGTATGATTTTCGAATCATATGTATGGCTCAAGCTATGCCGATTGCAGTGTCACGTTGTCACTCGAGGGCCTTGACAGAGGAGCTTCTAGCACAGTTGCAGACGCTGTGCTGAACTCCCCGATGTCCGATGTCTGCCCGACGTCGACTACGGCGGTTCAGACTAGGACTGTGCGACTGCAATTCAGGAACATGAAAAAAGCTCAAAGCTTCGCAGAGACGGCCTAGTGACGCGGCAAGCAGGACTCCTGATCAGTCGACGAATATGAGGGGTGGAACTTGACTAGTGACTAGTGGCTCGATCTTTGAATATTACAGTCGAGCGTAGGATAATTCGAATTGAGTCCATAGATTTCGTTTTTGATAAAATGAAATAATTTAGCCTCGAAGGCATGGACTTGCGCAGTTCCAATGACCGCAGTTCCGTCAAAGTTGAGTGACGAGGCTGTTAAAATATTACAAACCAACTGCGGGTACACAGTCTCTGAGTCCAAGAAGGCAAGAGCGGATGCACTGCCACACACAACTACTTGGTCTGCGACTTCCACCTCTCTCTTCAACATGGAGGCACTCAAACTTCAGAAGAAATTTCCTGAGGTGTCTCGGGATGAAATGTTCGATCTGATCAATCGCTTCAAGTGTGTAGTCTCCTTAGATTTCCCTATCCGTTATCTAACTTGCCTGTAGTGCGATCTCAACCGATACGCCGGGTCGAGTGGATAAAACTGCTGTTCTACAGGCGTTACAAGCCAGGGGAGAGTCTTACGATGAAGCCAGAGAGACGCTGAAGCATGTCAGTGTCGATGCTAGTGGGAAGGTAGAACTGGAAGATTTTGTTGAGGTACGTAGTTGAAATGATGTAATGATGCACTGGGGTCTCACCTTTACTCGTCGTCAAGCTGAACGTCAAGCTACGAACAAAAGCCAAGTCGGCCATTTCGACCAAAGCAGGCAAAGTTACTGTGCAAGGTTCGAACGCGAATGTTAGCCACACGATCAATGAAGATGAACGGACTGAGTTCACAAATCATATCAATCTGGTTAGTTTTGTTTCGACGTTTTCTGTGGCTAGTATTGACCTTATCTACAGGTGATAGAAAATGACCCGGATATTGGTCAACGCCATCCTATTCCAACGATGACGATGCAGCTGTTTGACGAGTGCAAAGACGGTCTCATTCTTTGCAAACTTATCAATGACTCGGTACCCGACACCATCGATATGCGTGTCCTCAACAAGCCCACGGGCAAGAAGCCTCTGAATGCATTCCAGATCACGGAAAATAATAACATCGTGATCTCGTCTGCCAAGGCTATTGGCTGCTCTATTGTTAATATTGGGTCCTCGGATCTCGCGGAGGGGAGAGAACATCTTATATTGGGGCTGATCTGGCAGGTCATCCGCAGAGGTTTGCTTGCTCAGGTTGACATCAAGCTTCATCCCGAGTTGTACAGACTGTGCGAGGAGGGAGAGACAATTGATGACCTATTGAGGTTAACTCCGGACCAGATTCTACTCAGATGGTTCAACTATCATCTAAAGGCAGCAGGATGGAACCGCAGGTGAGTTAATCTCAAAGTATCTTGATCATAGATGCGCTAACGTATCTGCAGAGTGAATAACTTCAGTCGAGACGTGTCCGACGGAGAGAACTACACCATTTTACTCAACCAGCTTAAACCTGATCAATGCTCCCGAGCGCCCCTCCAAACTCGCGACATTCGTCAGCGTGCAGAACAGGTTCTTCAAAATGCGGAAAAGATAGGGTGCCGCAAATATCTTACACCTTCATCCTTGGTTTCTGGTAATCCTCGTCTAAACCTTGCCTTCGTCGCGAATCTCTTCAATACGCATCCCGGTCTTGAGCCACTGGACGAGCAGGAAGCGAAAGACTATGGCGCGGTGGAGGACTTTGATGCGGAGGGCGAGCGCGAGGCGCGTGTGTTCACGTTGTGGCTCAACTCTCTCGGTGTCGAACCGGCCGTTTTCAACTTGTTTGAGAATCTTAAAGACGGGTTGATCATCCTTCAGGCGTTTGATACGATCTCTCCGGGCGTTGTCGTTTGGCGGAGGGTGTCGAAGCCAAAGGCAGGCGCTGTGCCTGTGAGTTACATGAGCGGCGATGGGGAGGGCGATGAGGACGTGGACATTGGTGTAACACCGAATCAAAGCACTCTTTCGCGGTTTAAGATGGTGGAGAATACGAATTACGTTGTGGATTTGGCGAAGCAGAACGGGATGCATATGGTGGGTATCCAAGGAGCGGATATTGTCGATGGAAGCAAAACCTTGGTGTTGGGATTAGTTTGGCAGTTGATGAGGTTAGTTCTTTCTTCCAAACTGCAATGCCCTTGTGCTTATGTTTGAGTTCAGGATGAGCATATCAAAAACTTTGACCTCTCTGTCCAAATCTTCTGGGGGGCGCCCAATTTCCGACACTGAGATGCTCAAGTGGGCCAATTCCGTGGCACAAAAGGGCAATCCCAATGTGCGACCTATCAGGTCATTCAAAGATCCGTCCCTCACGACTGGCTTGTTCTTCCTATCGTTGGAGGAGGCAATTAGGCCTGGTATCGTGGATCCGGCACTAGTCATTGATGTGTCGGATAACGGAGACTACGAGGACAGGAGGCAGAATGGTGAGTTGTATAGCCGTCCTTCTTGAATCATGGATAACTGATGTGTTTCTTGGGTGACAGCAAAACTTGCCATTTCGATTGCAAGAAAGATGAATGCGCTTATTTTCCTTGTGCCTGAAGATATTGTCGATGTGCGGCCGCGTTTGGTGAGTGCCAATTCTCTTTTCATATTTTCTTGCGCCCGCTTTTGTTTTGGGCTACTTTTTTCTTTGTCACCAGCTGATATATTTCTTCTGTAGATCATGACCTTTGTCGGCAGTTTGATGAGCGTCGCGCAATAGATTCAATGCTTTCTCAGACTCACATCGTAATATCGGATGTCTACCAGATGTCTTCTTTCGTCATTCTTTCTTTCGTCCCAGTCGATGTAGGTTACCAGCGCGCAAGTGTTTTCTTATTCTTTATTCATTCCTAAACCTATTTCTGTGTACGTTTGAAAGATTGGAGGAATCAGGACATTCGAATCAACAAGTTTGGATAATTGTAGTATGGTAGATTCAATTGAATGGATGTAATGGCTTCTATACCAGTGCATCACCGGTCTAATCTTCAGGCCTTCAGGCATTGAACGCAGTACACGCATTAGTTAGCCCCACCGTCCGCTTGGGATTATTCAATGCTGACGGTCCAACTTGGCACTGTAACAATCGATTATTATATCGTTTTCCTTACTGCCATACGATGGCGGACTCGGAGTTATCAGAAAGTGAAGAACGGCAGGTGCTTGGTCGCGAGTACAGCATGCATTGCGGGGTTGCCTTTCGTGTTCAAGAGATCGACGTCGACGTCGTGCAGCAAGGGCGCTTCGTCTTCCCTTTACAAAGTTTAACGACAGCACAACCAGCACACAACACCGATTCGCTTTCTTATAATAATCCTGTGAACGAAATTTTGATTTCACCAGCCTTGTCTCTCGGGAACTGCAAACACGACCTTAGAAGATTCTTCATCAAAGTCTTCTGGGAAAGTATGTCATCAAGATTCAAGAATAATCAACACCAAGCGCTCGGAATCTTGGGAAAAGAACGCCTTTACTATTAGCCTTCTACAGCTCGTCACACGTACAAGTTGGCGTGCCTCTGCCCAGTCTCTGCGGGTTTCGAAAAGGTCGTCCGCCAGTCGCCCTTCGAGGACTTTCTCGACTCTACTCATTGTGCATTATTGGTTGCGCATCTCTGACGCCAAAGTGACCCATGCTTCCAATGGATGCTGTTGCAGAGGGAATGGGAGATGTTGGCGAGGATGCACTGGGGCTGTGGGTTCCATGGCCGAGGCATAGCCCAGTTGACTTCAATCAGGTGCGGTTTGACCACTTTTCTTGTTGTCTTGTTGTTCACATTCTCTTAGATGAGCCATGATTTTTCTATTGAGGCACTCGTATCTCCCTTTTTCCCTTTTTTTGGTCCACGACCTATCACTTAGAAAGCGTCCTACCTTGCCTTTCGGAAACAGAACGAGGGGAACGAATGACCGTATTCGAGACCCTCTGAGAGCGGTTTACTCCTCAAAAATCTCCTTCGCGAACTTGAAGTGTTCCGTGCCGTGGGATTGGACAGGGATAGGGTTATCCAGCCCTGAGGCTACGTTCACTCCACAGACGTGAACTGTATCTTACAGACACCAAGTTATTATGACCATTCTGGACGATAGCCTGAGGCTACCATGTTTAGAGATTTACACCGCCTTCCGTTGGGGCCGGGACTTCATACGAGGCAATTATCTTAATAATCAAAAAAATATCTCGTCGCTGAGCAAGGTATCCCGACTGCTTAGGGATATTATTGTCAAAGATAGGCGAGAGGGTTGCTTAGTAGCCAGAGAGGTATGTACCTTTGCTCCAATCGCGCGCACCTGCATTATAAATCTTATCTTTGTGCAAAGGTATAAATGGAACGACAGAATTGAATTTGTAGCTGCACTTCGAAAGAGAGTCATATTTCCCAGTCAAATTGCAAACTTCTACACGAAAATGTCTTTTGATCTCTCTCGCATCCTTGACATGAGCGGAAGGATAGCGCTCGTTACCGGTGGTGGAACTGGATTGTAGGTGACGCTGCTATGATCTTTAACCGTTGTCTAACTGAATGTCGCCAGAGGATTATATGTCGCGAAAGGACTAGCCTCTCACGGCGTGAAGGTATACATCACTGGCAGACGAGTAGATGTGCTCCAGAAGGCGGCCAGTGAATACGAAGGGACGGGCTCATTGATTCCGTTAGTAAATTCTTGACTTTTACCCAGTTCTCGATAACGAGCATTGGTCGGACAGGTTGCCGATGGACGTCACCGATACGGAGAGTATTAAGAACGGAGTCGAGGTTGTCACGCAGAGCGAGGGCCGACTGGATATTCTTGTGAATAAGTAAGTCTTCCTGCACGATTTCGGGAATGAATTATCTCATAAACCTGAAGCGCCGGCATTGCTACACCAACTAACGATCCTGACTATACTTCGAAAAAGTTCGAATACTTCAACCAGCAGAAGCTATCTTACGAGCTGGAATCGTTCGAAGGATGGCATTCTATATTCAAAATCAATACTTTTGCGCCGTTCTTCGTCACCACTGCCTTCATGGACCTCCTCATCAAAGGTGCAGAGTCACGGAAGGATACTTCAGTCGTCATCAATATCTCAAGTATATCATCTCAAGTAAAGTCTCAGTCGCCTTTCAATACGGTAAGGCTGTCTATGAGCTTACTCATGTCGCGATAGCTGACTGAGTTGTGGTCCATCTAGCCCGCGTACGGGTTTTCAAAGGCAGCCTTGAATCAAATCACTGTAACAATGGCTTCTGACCTCGCTCGAAAGAAGATTCCCGTCCGAGTGAACTCCATCGAACCGGGCGTGATTCCAACGGAGATTATTGACATGACACTACTTGATGTGAATAAGCCCTTCCCTGGTTTCAGTACCGCCATTCCAGTTGGACGATGGGGAAGGTAAGTGTATCTATGTTCAACACGCTTTCTTCAGCAATTGATTGAAATTTGGCGCTCGGTACTAGTGCGGAGGAAATGGCGCTTTCTGCGATTTACCTTGCAGCTGTTGGATATACGAACGGTGCAACTTTGCGTTTGGATGGTGGAACGAGTTTGGTGGACGTTTAGTGCACGGCATGTCAAACTGTCCCTTGAATATCCATACCACTGTATCAATATCCGATGAATACTATATTGATTATTATACAGTACACAACACAACGTCACCCAAGGGAGGTAGGCGGCCGCGCATGTAGCACATATGACCAGAGGTTTGGTCGCTACAGCAGTGAAAGAGCTGGAACAAGGTGTGTTCTTCTTGTTGCTTGTTTCATTAGGTTTGTTCTTATCAGTTCATTCTTAGCCCTCAACTATCAACCAACACATTTCAGCACATTCTTGACGGATTTACCCCCTCCTCTCTTATGACTCGCTTGACCGTGAATAGCGCCACATCTGGACACACACCACTTGGCCTCGTTGTTTGGACCTCTGTCTGTACTCAGCTTGCTGAGAGACTCCAAAACGTCTCTGGTACTTATCCCAGAAATGCTGCAGCGGCGACGAGTCGCAATCACCACGTGAAGCTCTTCCACGTCGACCACCGAACATTCAAGCAAACGCGAACAATGTATCTGCTTCAACTTCTCGGTAATACCGAGATGAACAAAGGACGGAACAAGCCCCTGA
>AHIW01001469.1:0-14122 GCA_000296255.1 Omphalotus olearius VT 653.13
CAGTAGCAAGTCATGCACCACGAAGCCGACCACGAAGCCTACCACGAAGTCGACCACTACATCATCGAACACTAAATCAAGTACTGGCAAGTCCTCGAAGCCTGCTACCAAAGCGACGACACCCAAGGTGACGAAGCCCAAGTCTCGTAGCGAGCACGGTTCGTCTCTTTTGTCTTCAATTGATTTTGAGTATCGCTAACATTTCGATTCTGCAGGACTTGCTGTCGCTGATTTTGAGTGAGGGAAGAAAGAAGTGTTTTTCCGCTTTGGCTGTAACGTCAATAGGTAGTAGCCCCAACGGAAATGTACTTACACTACTTATCATATAAATTAATCTCTGCTAAAGTCGAGTGAAGAAACCGATTTACATGGGCCTCAGCCGGGCCGTGACAATTTCAAGCTCAGCTGAACTCAGTCTTTTCGGACGAACTTTTTGCACTGCTTTTGTTCTCGTACTACTTACTCTGATGTACCACTCTAGGCAAAATGCTTCCAGCTTGAACTGAAAGGAGACAATACTACTAGATAGGCGCATCTTGGCGTACTGGAAAGCCTCATTATGAAGCCAAATGTGTAATCGTGAGTGGTCGAATGCATTCATATCCAAGTAGCGTATCATATGTCTCTTTGTAGCCTGCCGATTTTCCTCTCCACGATCTCAATGTGGGTGGACTGGATTCATGGATGAAAAGTGTAACGTTGAAGTATCAGGTCTACTGTAATGATGGCTCATCTTTGTTTTCTGATGCAATTGAGTTGGGCGGTAAACAGCACGTCGATCTTACTGGTTTTGCAATCCGTTTGAACAGCATGTTTTTTTCAGGCAACTCACGACAAAATATCTACTCTCATTGCCGCCGGAATCGATTCTGTGTGTAGCAGACACCAAAATACTATCACGATGTTGACCTGGATATGATGGGATCGCACCAGTGGATAGCTAGCTCATGAAAAGGATGAAACATGACCCATACTTTGGCGATACTGGCTACTGGCTCGGGTTAGGGTGGGCATCTCTGATAAATGAAACTGAGAAGATCTTTGCTGTCGGTCTGGATGTAACGCGTCCGAGCCTCGAGGCGAGTTCTGTTTCGATTGGATAACATTTGACTTATACCAGCCTTGCTTTAGGAAGCCAGGCATACCTCTAATATAATCAATTCGAAAGAGATGTCGAGTCGGAATCAGTATTGCAAGTCTCGTGGAAAGGGAAAAGTCTTCACCTGATTCTTCGCAAATTCTCTTCACCATGAAGTACTTCTGCAACTGTGAGCGCCACTACAAACGACACAAGGAGGTTTCATGGCAGACTTACCGGATTCACGCTCAATTATCGTGCAGCGAAGGCAGGCAGTAGTCCGGTTCCGAGTTCTGTAGACCGTGACGACATGGATATCAGTGAAGCTCAGAAGCGACGTCAGATATCTCAGGATAATAGTTATCCTAGCTCAAGTAATGTAAGGTGTACTACTACCAGGGATACTGTGGCGGTGATTGCTGACCAGGATCGCTGAAAATGAAGAACGCCGACCGTCGGAAGCTACGTACAGGATGATCGATGATCAGGTGCAGGCAGAACGCAGGGTAGAGTAGATGCTGGGATCAGTCCCTCGAGGCTGGATTGTCAACTGTTTTCTTTCGTCATCCAAGGCTCCGAGTCGGGGCTGGCTTTGGGCTTGCAGGGATGAATTGGAGCAAAAGTCAGAACCTGTGAGATGGGATGTATCGGTAAAAAATACAATAAATTGAACTTGAAAAGGTATGTGTACATACTTAACAAAGGGGATAAGTTCAAGTTTTCAAAATACAACGTTCAGGCGATGTTCATGGAGGCAGTCGTGGGAAATTAAGGTTCTGCTAGCGGTTGATCCAAATAGTTGTCAATAAATTCGATTTTTACTCACTTCCAACGTTCACAAAGGCATTGCATTCGTATCCGTATCGTTCATTTCATCTCACCAATAAATGGATGACAATATATCAAACACACTATGGACGATAGCCTTTAGCTGAAAGTACGTGATATACTACCAGAAAGATGGAGAATCTACTTAACAACGCAATCAAACACTAGGTAGAAAAACAAAGGCCACTGGAACAAAGGGAAGAGACGAGTGTAACAAAGCAAAGAGAAAACAAAAACATTTGAATCCGATAAATAGCGTACAAGTCTGAAATCTTTTTGTTGCCTCTCACCATCCCTCCTACATCTTCCTCCTACTTCAATGTAGTTTGTCACGACAACGACAACTATCCTCTGACTCTCTGTCATTATTACCTCCATCTCCGCCAGAGTACGAAACTTCTCTTTGAGGGAGGAGTCGCGCTCATTGGAATGGCCTGTAAGCCATCGGTGGCCTGAAGTTACTATGGTTGCACGGCATTCCCAGATGGGATGGAGAGAACAAAGAAGGGTAGAGATGAGGCCAGAGGGCGCTCCCGTCCACCGCATCTATGTCGAATGTCGGGTGGAAGATGAATGGAGTGGATGAAGAGAGGCTGGAGGAAGGAGGAGAAGGAGTTGGAGGGGTTGGAGGAGGACGTATACACGAACCTTCTTCGTCTGCGCTGGTATACTCGTTAGCGTTGACACTCTGCTCATGGTGGAGAGGTTCAGGCGGATCCAGAGAGCCATCACTTTCTTCCTCAACCGCGTTGACGAACGAGTCAAACTCCTCATCAGGAGCGGCACTCAGTGGTGTGGTGTCAGTCTGTACTCTCGCAGACGCTTCACAGGCCTCAGCCACCTTCTTCAGAAGCGCAGTCTGCAATCGGTGTTTCTTGGCGTACGCAGCCAGCTCCTCCTCTATCCTGCGGATCTCTGCAGGATCGAGTCTTGCTTCGTATGGTCCTGGGCTCACACGGCGAGGAAGTGGTCGAGTGGATATGGCAGAGTCTGCACTAGTGTCAGAACCGCCGCTGAGAGAGGAGATGCCGGATGATAAGTGGGAGAGTGACGAGGTCGAGTCGCCACTTTTGCATGAGTCCGGCAGAATCGTCGATCTGGGTGCGCGCGCGTCGACGCTGAATGCTGTCTCCAGACTTTGCTCTGCTTCGGCCGTAGATTGCTTGAGAGATACCTGAGAGCTGATTGTGGGGAGCTCAGGTGGAATAGACGTTGCTTTCTTCAAGTTCATCACGCCGCGTACGTCGAGCGCGTGTTGAGTGTCGCGAGTTGGAATCGAGCCTCGCATGGGCTTCTTCCCAGCCATCGGGTTATGCTCGGTTTCGCAGAGCACCACGTCCCAAAACCTTCGACTCTTCGGTACCTGTAGCAATGGTGAGCAAAGCAATCTCATGCGTGAGCGAATGAAACTCACACTTTCCACAGAACGAGTCTCTGTGCTTCCTTGCGTCTCCTCGAACTTCTTCTTCTGTAGTCTTTCCGCCAGGGAGGGCCTTCGGTTAGGATCACCGAATGCGAGAAACCGCGATCGAGGTGGAGGTGTAAGCACATGACGGGTGGCAACCGTCGATGAGCTTTGCACTCCTCCTATAGACGCGGTCACGCTGGTGCTGATGGCGTTGTTGATGTTCCTTGCAGTTCCTATGGTAGAGAACATAATACTCGTTGTGATTTAGTTTCGATATGAAGTAACCAAACAAGATAATTGCGTTGAGAAATTCCAACAAGGGCGAAAAGATTGAAATTTATACTGGTGATCACGGCATCGTTGTAATGTGGCGAGTGGCTTGAACTTTTGAAGCTGTGGACAACTTAGTACTGTATATAATCTGGACAGCCATCCTTCAGAGATAATGGTGGAGCCTCCTCAGGCATGTATACATTAAGTGGACCTACCAAGGACTATTGCTACATATATACTCCATCTGGAAAGAAGGTATCGCGGCTCTCGTATAGAACCTACGTTGGCCATGGAGAGCCACAATGTGGCGCAGTCGCAAAATGCTTATTTACTTTCTATTTCGAAGCGAGGCTTATGGGTAGAGAACATTGTACAGCATTACTTGATGAAGAACATCCGGTTTCCATTCAAAGTGGACAAAATACTCCCTCTCCCATGCCTTGACATTGCCTCCTACTAGTCCTAGCAAAGATCGCGCGACGCGTCTTTACAGTCCTGATTTGCGATCTTGCACAAGAGGTAACACAATAAGATAGATGCTCCTTATACAATCCGATATGGTGTAGTGGCTAACATTATCGCCTCTCAAATGATGTCATTTGTTACGCGATAGCCCGGGGTTCGATTCCCCGTGTCGGAAACATTTTTGACTTTTTGGTCCCTGTGTAGCTTGTGTTGTTACCAAGTTCACAATCTAGCTAAACCAGCTGCTCCTAGGTAATGTAACGATTCCTTGAATTTTTACTTGTCTTGTTTATGTAGATTTCTGCTCTCCGGCGTCTCCCCGCTTCAAAATGTAAATTTGAGAATTTTCTGTCACGTGGCACACCTTAACAAAGAAAGAACTCAAGCTCAAGCTACGACCTTTTACAAAAGTCTTTGTCTGATAACCATGAAAGAACCCTGAAGGATTCGTAACGTGTCACGCTCGCTCGAGGGTAGGTTCTCAGGTCACCTGTATCCAAGGAAAGGAACCTCGTCTCTACGTTCCATCGTACATCCAACGTGACCGCGGTACTCAAGCCCGTTACCTCTCGTTCTGCTCAAGGAATTACTGAGTCCCTTGCTATCGGACCATTGAAGTATTTCAACTGTGAAGGAGATTCCAAGTGGTGCGTCATATTTGCCTCCATAACTATCGTTTCAGTGGCTCACTAGCGCTCAGTCTTCGCTATTCGACAGTCATTGTCCAGTGTTTACATATCCTTCAGACTATTCTCCAGAACATTCTCGTTTATCTTACAACTATGGCCCGGACTCGCGTCACTTTCGATCTTACTTGTCATACGCCTGAACACCATACACCCAAACACCGAAATGGAAGCTCGCGTCATTCCATCTTGCGTGAACGTGAGCGCAGATGGAACACATTCAATGAAAGCCAGAAGCGCCAGAAGCGTCTTGATAGTGTAGGTCGCAGTGTGTCTCGTAAAGGTGAGTGATCTATGCCTTCGAATACGCGAATGTTTTTTTGACTCGGCATTTGTACAATCGTTTGGAAGATGGGTCAACTTTTCGAATCCTTTATGGGCACCTGGATGCTTTACTTAGGTCTCGAATGGTAGGTCATCATGCTCAGAAATATCAATCTCAGAGTCGTACGTGTACAGTCTTTGTACCAGATAAGCATTTTGCGTTAACAATTATTACAGAAGGACGGGGGCACCAGCGTCGACATGATAAACGAGCACAGAAACCCGACTCATCTATTGCCGCTCATCTTTCTGATACTGCATCCGCTTCGACTCCAGCTGATCACTCTCTGAATGGCCGCTTAAGAGTGCGAATACCTGATCAATCTCAAGTGCCACTCGCCTCGGATGCAGACTGAGTATGAGTACAATGAAACCTTGTTCGGAAGCTCACTCGAGCCCTGTCAATACGCACTCGAAAGTTGTTTACACCCCACCTGCCTGCCCCCAAGGCACCTAAAAACGCGTTGACGAGCTCTGTTACTAAAAAGCTTGTAGCATCCCAGCTAGAAGGCCTAGAACCATGTTGTTATACTTTCTCCTCCCCTGAAAAAAATCGTAATTAATAATTAGCTACTTAATATATTCGCCATGTATGTGTACCTCTTTCAGAAATACTACACAAGTTCAAGTTGTTTGAAAATTGTTCAGAATTTGGGTGGGTCCGTCGACCGACGCAAACCGCCAGTTCGCATGTCGCATGTGGCATTGCCGTGCCGAAAACAAGCGCATGATGATGCGTGATGCATGATGTCCCATTTTTCCTGCGAAGCTCATTATATTACATTACATATCATCATTCCTGGTCTTCTAGCTCATTTTTCGGCTTCTAGGTCCCTCTTTACGACTGGAGTTTGACGTCTGACTCTAACTTACTATGGGCGGCTGTATCATGGAAATTTCTCAAGGCTGCTCGAACGAGAGATTTTTGATAGGTTTTTGGCAGGTGGCGAAGTTGGGTTTATTGCTTGGGCGGCGCCGCGGAGTGTAGTGTGCAGAACTTTTAGAAAAAATAGGAACATGTGAGTTCGAGTGGATTGTTCGTTCTCAGTTTGCGAGGGCTTATGGATTTGTTAAACGTGAAACCGACTCGAACACAAAGTTCTTCGCCTCTACCAGCCTCTACCCCAGCTACCATGTATTGAAGATGACTCGGAGCCGTTCATGATACATACGTCCGAGGCCGCACAAGTTTGAAGCGAATTGAATTTGAATCGAAATGGCCGCGGATGGAGTTGCTCAGATGTGTCTTCCCTGTGGATCTTTATCGATTTCTCTACCTCGAGCCTTTTTGGTTTTTCGACGACATACATACCTGGTGCGTGCTCCACATGGTACTATCGGCCTTGAGCTTACATGCTTGATGTTGCGAAGTAGTTGAGATACTATGGTGAAGGTTGGAAATAGAAGGAGATTTTTGAAGGACGTTTGGATTTGTCTAGACTACAGCTGGATCTACTTACTAGCAGGTAAAGTGCATTCATTGATTTGTGAAAATGATGTAATTAATTGGTGTTCATAGCCTCGGTCTTGCGTACTACGTGCGTGGTCGAACTGAACGAATTGACCAATCGGTTCCCGGGGTTATTCTTCGACATATGCTGCTTTTGAGCTTCGTTATTCTCCCTCCCTCTCAGTGTATCTGTCAGTCGGTCACACTCAAGAGGTGTGAGATTTGAGAAATTGCTCGAGAAGGAGAACCGTCCTATGTGCTTTTTTTTTTCTTTCCAGTCATTTTATTGTGCTAGGGCCAATGGCTCATAGTGCACATCTACTCTATGTATCCACTAAGCCCAGTGCCTCGCTGCGGCCCCAAGGCACCGAAAGCCCCCGACGACGAAGTAAGTCCCCCGTCGGGCCGTCCTATGTGTGTTTGACATTTGGTGAATTCTCCTCCTCCACTCAATCTGAGAGTCCTGAATAATGTTGTTTTAAAGATTGACGGGGACGATTTGTGCGTCTTTTGATCACCGGATATTGAAAGTCTCAATGAATGGTTGCCCTGGCTCCTCAACTTGAATGATCGACATTCAATTCACCGTCATGGAGGTCCTGGATGTGATGAAACTGATAGTATGCTATAGAAGTAGGACCCTCACCAGCCTTTGATTTATTTACTACACAACTTCAAGTTGAAGCTTCACATGATTCACACACGATGCTCTCAATCCTCTCATTGAGCTCCCTCGTTGTTCTTGCTACCTCCGTCTTCGCATTACCCGAATAACGATCTCCAGTCTGAAGTCGCGCTCTTTTAAGAGTTGCTCCGGAGCGCAGCCTGCACCTCCGCCTATCAACGAGACGTCCTCAAAGCTCGTGAATGATAAGGATCACACATGGAAACCTGTTGAGGGTCAGATTCGTGGTGGGTTAAATACCTCGGCTTCGGATGGTGTGAGTACTTTTGGTTACTTACTGCTTTCTTGTAGGTTAACTACATGATGCGGCGACGGTATCTTGACCGTGCTGGTGTCGTCCGGACAGGATATATCATCATTGCGGTACGAGAAGGTAAGTCTGAGCCTATAACAGGAAGGATAAATGATAAGAACTTCTCTAGGATTCAATTCGAGCTTGGCTAAGTTCGTGACTTACCCGGTAAATTTTCTCCTCTTCTGCAATTCGGAAGGAACTCACTGTCGAAAAAAAGGCATTTCTTGGTCGATGAAAATCAGCTCATACGAACCTGCTGAGTATTGGGGTAGAAACATCGCAGAACTGGAACTGATGCACCGGCACCCGGTCTCAGATCTCAACACTCATGGTAACTTTGAAGGTAAGTATTACCAACTTCATTGTTAAATGTTGCTAATCATACTCCTCCACTGACAGAAGTGATACTAACACTACTCGAGGTGACCCCTTCTTCATTCACTTCAACGAGAATTTGTTCGATAGGTTGTTCGATCAGGTAAATGTAAAATGTCAAGATCGTCGTTATAAATCTGCTCACTAACCAAGTCTCAACACCATCGTGACTGTACAGTTCGTCCAACGACTGTACAGTTCGTCCAAGCCGCCACCGATTTTCGGAAACAAAACCATCAACATCGATTCAGCCTCTGTACACCGACACAATCATATCCTCGACTCCATCGAAATCCCAACTTCACTATCACCATTCCCTGCTACCTGAACCGCGTACGGAGAAACAGCGTTCCCACTCGGGATATTCGTCAGTCACCGGGATGTGAATACCTCGTCTCCTATCAGCATTCAAGACGCTCGTAGCATGTTTCAGCAAATACACGGATGGCTTCTACCGCCGTGAGGGGTATTCGAGCAGGTTGCCGAGATTAGTGCGCAGTGTATGAGTTTACGCGGTCATAGTCATAATGAGGGTACTGAAATTACGTTTTAGACGATGAACTGCGCTTCTCGACGCTGGTCTGGTAAGTGAAACACGCGTTAGCACTGGTTGTCAGTACTGAAAGCTAATTTGGGCCGTTGCTCTGTCTTGCTTTCTACAAGCAGATGAACTTAATGCTGTTGCTTTACCCAAACGCGACGGGAGATTTGCGAGAAGCGTTGATGCTGAATGTGGTAACTTTCTACTCGGCGATGGGCGACTCTGTTCCCATTCGGGGAATAACTTGGGCTGTTGCATGCTCGACAAGTATCTACGAAGTACTTTCATTCTTTTCCTTACACTATCTTTCATAGAATGACCAGGCTGTCCGTTGGGATTGACATCCCCTTTCATGGCGGTCAGCGGGCCAGGCTATACAATATCTGTCAGTTCAACAAAGATGTGTCATGGCATCTTTCAAATCTTTACGCAATCCAGATACATCGGAGTCGTACCTGCGCCTAATGTCCCACAAGTCCATCAATTCTACCGTTGGATTCCTTTCCTGGCGCATCTTCACGTATGCACTTCAAAATCATCGACGAGTCATAGCGATACAACCCAGGGAGAGCCCTTTCATGTCAATTGATCATCCTCATCCTCATGCTGTTCAAGTCCAGGCCTTACGTGTTAAGTGCGGTACAATTAAAAAAAAAGTGTTTCCGAGTGGAGTTATGGTTCAAGACAGTAGAGAACACTGAATTGGCTTTCTAGCTCCCGCGATGCCAATGGAATATGTCATGAGCGACCCCCCCCTTGAATCTACTGAGTTTGTCTTCCAATTGGACCGCAGATACTACATACATAAAAGCTTTCGAGCGCTGATCAGCCGTATCGGCAGGAAGTACAATACATACATATGTACCCTGCAGGAAAAAACCCCTGATCTGCCGGATGCCCGGCGATTCCTTTTCTTGCTTCCTTCCCTTGATGCTTGAAGCTTTCGAAGATAACTCAATGATCGTGACTTTCCTTCGTGTACGTACATCCAACATTAAAATCATACACACTGCACTCTCGATTCCAGTTTCGGGAAGATATACATAAATCATACTTTCATTGAAGTTTGTCATCGCACTATGTACGAGCCACGGGGGGGGGCATAATTCAATTTAATGCATACGTGTGTGTATCCATCCATCTGGCGAGACCCATCAAAAAGATCGTTTGTTGTTCTATCGCACCTTTAAATGCATATGTATTTGAATAATGAGGATCTGGACTTTTGTGTTTGTAGAGCGATGGATTCATTGGATGGGATGGAACCGAGGATGGGACCAAGAAATTGCGTGGAAGAGGATGTGCCGTGATGCCGGCCGACGGTTCATCGATCTCGAGAGTGTGCGTGCCGAAGTTGACGGAAGAAGTGCGGCTGGACATCACACAGGACCACCCGGTGAACATATGAATAGAAAGATGAAAGATGTTGAGCGCTGAGGTTATGTGCTTCTCTAACGATTCGAAAGTGCTTGATGTATATCATAGAACCCTTACATACATACACGTAGACTCGCAGGGTGCATGTATATTGACATTCCACTGCCACGAACGGCAGGCTGTACTACCAGTGAGTAAACGTTTGCAATTGTTCAGGAAGGCATGGCCCGGTTCTGTGCACTGAAAATCAGTGAGATTTTCCGCCTCTGCAAAGTAGGGTTCGACCACGGAAAGATCCTAATTCACTCAGGTTACTTACTGAGTGGAGAAGTTCTTTTCGCCTGTCATTCATCCAACTCTGATGAATTACAATCAACGATGGGACCCCCTTCTTTCTCTCTTCCGCCCCTGAGAGCCCACCCATATGATCCTACCTGACCTTCAAACTCAAGTACATAATCCAATTCCCGTTTCTCACAACAGAACGGAAACGTCAAAGATATTGATTCCGGGAGTCGAATCTTTTACTTAATTGAAAGATGGAGGGGTGGTGGTAGAGTGGGGATGGGCGCTTCCATTTATGTTGTTGTTGTTGTTGTTTTTTTTGTATTTCTCTGTAACTTTCTTTTCTTCTCTAAGAAACTTCCGGAATGGGATGAATGTGAACGATCTACATAGTGCATATGCGCACGCCGCATGGGTTTGCGGGAATGGGAAATGTGTATTTGCTATCCCGCATGGATTGGTCGATCTTGTGGGTATGTTCCGCAAATACAAATACAAATGTAATTCATATTTATGCGTATGTGAGAAACCTTGGGTGAGTGAGTCCCGGGAGTCTCGGAATTTGGATATAGTGAGCCAGTAAAATGAATCGGGTGTAAGTAAGTAGCCCGCGTAGTACCTTTTTCTGGATTGAAAGTTCAAGGAGGAGATGATGCTCTTATACCCGAACCAGCGAATACAGATGGTAATCCAAGAGCACTCGCAGTACTTGAACTTACGTGGGTGGCAGTTTCTCGCGCCGTGTAATTACGAATAAAGCACAAAAAGTATGTATGGTATTGGAAAAAAGAGAACGTTGATCCCTGCCCGGATTGAACGGACGACCTTGTGGAGGCTCCTTGAAAACTGGAATCACACGCTCTACCGCTGAGCTAAGGGATCTTCATGTAGGTAACGAATTAAAGGCAACCAGATTCGTGGTTGCATGGGTGGGGCAGGTACATTTACTACGCCTATCGGAGTCGTCAGTACATTCCGCACATTCCCAACAATTCAAATATTCGGACCCCCCCCAAGTCTGACGAAACCCTTTCTTCGACTAGGTTCGACCGGGACTAAGAATCTAACGTTATAACAACACTTGTGAGAACAACAAAACGTGTACGACATTTACTGATTGCAAGGGACGACTTGTCGTACGACCGATTCGGTGAACTATGTTAATCTTGATTCTTGGCCAGATTTTCCTCCGCACGTACTTAGGTACGAGAAAGAAGGTACGAGGTACAGTGTAAAGTACCCGTTCTCTACGTCCCCTCCGAGTCCGTGACCGCATTATACTCCACAAGTTGATTGTTCCTGTGAAGTCTGTTTCTTACTCACTTTACGAATCTCAGTGAGTATCTATGTTTTTGGGGTTGGCTAATGCATAGTTTTTTTTTTTTTTTTTTTTCTTTGGAAAATTCAAGAGTTGAGTGATCTTCAGAGTTTCTCTTTATTCCGTGGATGGACTCCTGGTCTTTGGTGCATCCTGGCCTCTGGAGCTGAATTTCTGAATTCACAGTGTTATCCACGGGTGGATCTGGAACCTTTGTTTGGGCTGTTCAATGTCGTTCAAGGCGGGTCCGAAACAAGATTTGCTCGTATGTAGTAGATAGATATCATTTTTTGATTCCGACATTCCAACAGACAGATGTAGCGTATTGTATAGGAATGGCACAGTGCCCTGGTGTTCCATCATTCTCAGTGTCATGTCATATATATATATCATATCACCGATGTCTTAGGCCCGCTTAAAATTCATACATACATACATACATACGTGATGCCATCTGACGGATCAATATAAATCATCTTGTTTTTCAAGGAGGTTGTACAGAACTAGTTCCTCCAGTCAGTCATTTACTAGGTTCTCTAGAACAGAACATACGAGATATGATTTGATAGAGTTTTTTACCTTCTCACGAAGGTGAGTTTTGCCCCCCCCCCCTCAAATATTCCCTCCTCCTCCTCCCTCGACGTTCAATGTCAACCACTTACCGGAACTTGAACCTCGGTCTGAAGAATCGTTCGAGATGTCAAAGTGTGTCATACATAGACTCGGCGTCATCATCTATTGGTACGTACGTACGTAGATCGACAGGATATGTTTTATTGAATGTGTTCCGAAAGTTCTACCCACGGAAGGTCATGTCGTGAACGTGGTTAGTAGTATGTATGACTTTGTCAAAAAAAAAAGAGGTCAAGGCCCGTCAGTGCAAGTTGAAGGGTTCACCGGTACGAGGGTGAATCTCCCGCTCAACTTCCACCACCCACCCGTGCCCGCCTTTTTTTTTTCACGCGCGGTCCGCTCTTCTGTCCTTCGTAAATGAAATAGTACGTATCATATCGTCTGTCATGAAAAGAAAAGAAAGGTATGAGAAATACGCAGCATAAGCACAGGAATGGGGTCGTCAAAATACATACTGATACTAGATAGTAATACTCACTATACCGCTTTTCACTTCGATCTTGTGATGAATTGAGTAAATAGCAAGCAAACTGTCCCTTGTCAGCTGGTTCTTGGCGTTCTTCCCGTGTTTTGATAATGATCTTCGGGATTACCAACTAATAGCACTAATAGCATCTGCTATGTACACGGTCAGTACACCCTCAATGGAAAGAAAAAGCGATCCATCACTAGTCGTCCCCATGAGTGCATGTACATACTACAAGTCTACAAGTCTACAAGTTCTATACAGTCTATACAGTCTATACTTTATGCGGGTACTGTACCATAAATCATCAGTGAGTCACTGACCGCCCACACATACATACATACATATGTTCTTAACCTCCTGTCCTTTTCATAGATGATAGGAGCGCTCCGTTTATGATAGCTGATAGCTGATGATCATGTAGGCTCTAAATCTCAGAATCAGATGGATCATACTGTATATACTTACGAGGCCCCCAACAGGCTCCAACCCTGATTTCTGGGGATTTATGTATCGGGTACTTACGGACACTTTGGGCCCGGTCCGGTCTGGGGTCGCAGAAATTCGGAAAGGGTTTATTATGTAATTTTATGTAATTATGATAGGAATAGGAATAGGAATACATAAGTACCCGTCCGGGGGGTTTTTGAGAACAGGACATACGAGAGAGGGATTGGAAACTGAATGAATAAATATTTGAAGCTTTCACAGGACCCGAATAGGGATTGGGGGATATCGATAGACCTGAGACTTGAGAGTACATACGGCGCGGTGGGTGGTGGGTTCAAAGAAAGTATTTTTGAAGTATTTTCGGATTCTTTTTTTCTTGAATAGATACAGTACGCACTGAGTGAAATGATAAATGATAATCTACAGCGTGTAAATGTAAATGTACAGTGTTCCAAAAATAATAATATCGATACATTATGTAGCACGATCTCGCAACTCTTACATAGACCTATAGATGCTCCATAGCTCCAAAGGAGCACGGAGCATAAGGCCTAAGGTACGACGTCGATGGATTAAACCCCGTACCTCCGAAACCTCGCCTACGGATATATCGTATATATATGATATAACACCGATTTAAGCCGATGCCTTTGTATGTACATACATTGAAAACATATACTGATAGCGATAGGCGTTTGGTTAATGGGAGGGGAGGGGGAGTACTTGAAAAAAAAATCGCCGGCACATGTAGGGCTCTCCCTCAATGCGGAATAAGGGAGGAGGAAGGGCCTGGGAGAGAAGCGGTAGCGAGCAAAAGCTTAGCTTGAAGCTTGAAACTTGAGGTACAGGTGTATTTGTGACTGTTAATTTATTATACTTGGATGAACGGTTTCCCGGGATCTAAAAAATCTAAGTCTAAGTCTAAGTATGATATTATATGATTATGATATGTTATATGACCTTGGTGATATCTTACACATGTATAGTACAGTGACTTATAAACGTATATTTACTATTTACTATTTACTATTTGCTATTTTTGAATCTGTATATCCCCGTTCCGACTTTTCGTTTATGTACCCCTGATTGTTGTCTGTTGTCCGTGGGCCCCGCTTGGGTTGTGGGTGCTTTTTGATGTATGTATATAGGGATGATGATGAATTCGTGTGGGATTGGGATTGGGAT
>AHIW01001472.1:0-14259 GCA_000296255.1 Omphalotus olearius VT 653.13
ATAACCAATTGCAACACATTTTAATTGACGATGCAGGAAACCTCTCAACCCTTTGTTCTCTTTTCTGCACATTTGTATGGACTTTATTAAACATCTGTCATTTATTATGCAGCACCAAAAATTAGCACATCACTGGCGAATCTTCTGGATATGAGTCGAGATTGAGGTGTTATTGTTCTTCTTCATAGCCATGACCTGCTTGTGAATTGCCACCACTGATCCATTCCAACAGACTGGGGACCATTGGACGATCTGCTATGTGCATTTCCAGACAGGGTTTATGATCCATCTGACATTGAGTTATGACAGTAATGATGGAATTTATTCAATAAAGAGCAAAATACAGACTATCATACAAACTCGAGTGAGCTTCTAAATGTATGATTCTAGGACAACATACCTAGCAGATGAACAAGTGAGTTCAAGGGACTGAGACCCCTGTGTCTCAGAAGTAAGGGTACCAACAGCTCAGCTTGGATTTTCCTGGTACCTCATGGGAATTTCCATTTTGGGAGGTTCAACAATATTCAAGTAATCATCCAATCTCCTCTATTTATCTACAAGTTCATTACAAAATATTATTCAATTATCATTTATTGTAACTAAACACTGAATTTTAGTGTTAGAAATCATAAATGAGAACATCAAGGCTGCCTGCAGCCTGCCTCACTGTGATATTGGCTAAGTGATGGCTTAGCCACTCAGAGTAGTGTTGCTGCAATTTGATCTGGAATCGTCGGTAGGAATCGAATTGAATTGAATTGCTTCTGTATATGGTAATGATTCAATTCGATTTCGATTAAATCGTTTTTGCAATTGTAACTGAGTTTGAATTGTTCTGAGTGCGCTCAGGCGCTTGCCGCGCTGGCAACAGCAAATTACTCGCTACTAATGACCGTAAATATTCTACACTATATATATATAGTAGATTCCAATCACTGTTGTTGGAGTTAGCTCTACTGCATGGTGCAGCGGGTGCACACCGTGAATGCGTAGGCCATGCTGTGCCGGGATGCCGATTGCACCAATTTTCCCACCAAACAATTCAAGTCGGTAAATCAAATCAAATTATTGTTTCGATTGATCCTTTACCGACAAATCGAAATCGAATTAGGATCGAATTGCGGCAACACCGACTAGCTCAGAGCCGCGAGCCGTTTGCCTGAGCGGCTCAAGCCGATTAGCCAGCCGAGCTGTTGGCACCCCTACTCAGATTCAGAAGTCATCCACCTAGGCACCAAACAATAGCATACACCTAAACGACTATATTGTGAATCCGGTAGGGCTCCGCGGGTACGCTGTACCAAAGAGTGAGCACCAGTGACGAACTGATGGCTGTGCCAAATAATGAGCTTCAGTGCTGAACTGATGAGCTCCGCGGGGACACTGTGCCAAAGAATGAGCCCTAGTGCTGAACTACTAGGCTCCGCCGGCACGCTGTGCCATAAACACGGGCGTGCGACGCCAAAGGAACACTTGAGTACGGTCAAGTATTGAAGATTCACATACCGAGATAACTTACCTAGCGATTGAACTAGCGTAAAATGTCTTTTAAACTCGATCAATTATGATCTCACACGTCTCAAGACTCGCAAGACGCTGAACGCAAAACAGAGCATAAAACTATAATAATAATAGCCTCTTGTGGGCACCAGTTCAAATCACAGACAGGAATGTGAATACATTGCGACAAGGTTTCACCATTACAGAGGTGCCGAGGCATACGTAACCTAACCTATCATTACCCACCCAAATTACCGCGTAGTATACTGTCTACCAATCCCAGTAGATCATGTTACGCCTATACAAGCTTCTATCGTCCAGTGAGACGGATTTCAAGCCACCTGAGCGGAGGAAACACCACTCCCGCAAATATTGCCGCGAGCTGTCAAACCAAAGCAGAGAAGAAAGCGTTGTGAGTGAACGAATCCGTTGACTTGAAATTTTATGAAACTGGCACAAGACTTACCTCGAACCCGAGATCACCACCGAATGCAGGATTACCAGCTTTTTTTCCTATGGGGCCTATATACCACACCTAAGAACCAAGGCATGATCAGGATGGTCCGCCAGTAGTCACACATCGTAAGAAACAATGACCGACCTCTGCCATACCAACAACGGCACCTGCAACTCCAAAGCATCCAGCAAGGATTCCAGCAACTCCCAAAGGAAGCCTACAACACAAAATAAGAACTGTCAACCACCATCATCCCAAAGAGCAAAGAACTGCAACGTACTTGGACGGTGAATCCCAATCATCCAAATTATACCCTCCAAGTGGGCCATTCTTCCTCCTAAAAATGAAATGCTCCTCGAGCGTGATAACCATAAAGAACGCAGTCCAATAACTGAGAATCGCCAGGAAATTTGAAAGAATCTCAGAGAAATGTTCTCGGCCGACAAGCCCCGCGACTGTATATGCAGCGAAACCGACGAGTGTCCAGAAGATGCGCGGAATAACGGCGAAAGGGCGTCCGAGGGCTTGAAGGGAGAGACCTGTGGAGTATGTGTTGACCATGTTGTTGGCACTATAACGAAGATATAAGCTGACGAACAGAAAGAGGTACTACTGCGGGTACTCACATTACAGAGAGAGCTAATACGACTAGCACAAATCTCCCGAATCCGTGCCACGGAGACAACACTTGCGCGATCAAACCTCCCGTACTACCTGCCGCGAAAGCTCCAGTATATGCAGGGTTGGTGATCGTCATGAGCGCAGCGCCTAAAATCGAGACGAAGCAAATAGGGATATAAAGACCGAAAAAGGTCATGATGAAGACAGCCCATGCCGAAGTATCCACCGGTAATTTACAGTTGTAATCAGCGGCAACAGGAGACCACTGTGGAAATGAGGAGCAAACACGAGTAAGAATAACATGAATCAATCGTTTCCCGGTAAACTTGGGAAAAATCACTCACACCGGTGAAAGACCCGAAAACGATACCACCGAAACTTAACACATCTCCAGCTAGAGACCTCCCAGCGGGATCCTCTAATGCCTTCTGCGCATTCACATCGAACCCGGCTTTTCCGCCCAAGCCCCACAAGAAGAGCATCGCGAGGAGGATCGGCGCCCAGACATACCGTTCATACCTATGCAAAAGCTCGTACCCGATGAAGCAGGGAATGACGCTGAGCACGGCAACGATAGCCACACCGCCTTCAAGGGACAGGGTCCCAGGCCTGACAGCGGCAAGGGTCTGACCACCGAGAATAACACAAGTGGTGGCAAAACCCAACCTATTAAAGGTCATGAGATGGAGACATATGACAGCATGAACCGCACATACTGAGTAAGGATGTTGAGAATGGAGTAGATGGTACCGCCGGCATATCCAGAGTGAAATCTGACGATAATCATCGTACGCAGCCCAGTCTTGGGGCCGAGAGTTGCGATACCAGCGGTAAAAGCTGCACCGAGTGCACCAAAGCATAGAATCGTTGCACATGCATGACTAGAGAGAAAAGGTTGTGCTCAGCAGGAAAATAAGCCAGACAGATAGACATTGCACAACGCACGCGAAAGTTAGTGTGAAAAATTCCTGCGCAAGGATTCCAATGGGTATGGTGGTCAGAACGAGATTGACAGACCTTGTTTGTCCACGTTAGTACTTTTCTGACCCGAAGGACGTTCAATTATACGCACCACCACATGAACAAGCTTAGAAATCCCAAAAATCCCAACGTCAGTCCTGATCATCAATCGAAAGAGATCAACACACTTGTTCCATAAGAGTTTGTTGTCTCTCTCATGTTCCAGTACCCGTTCAACACCTCGAGCCTCCACTCCGTTAGCAAACAGCTTCTCCATTACAGGATTAAGGAAACCATAATGGCGAGAAACAGAGACCTGCTCGTGTTCCTTGACTAGCTCAGGAATATCCGTGACACCCCCTTTTTCTGAGTCGCCTTCGAAAGACATGGTGCACACGAGCGTCGAGAGAGAGAGAGACCCTGAACAGTATCTGATGCTAATTCATAAAGTAAGCGGAGTTGACACCGCCACATATGTTTTTGCCAGGTCCGCTTTTCGCGCTATCAATAATTCCGTCGCAACCATGTGCTGCAGACGCCTTCCTTCCATAGCCTTCCATGCGGAGGCAGCGATAAGAGACTACCTGGTTCGGTCTCGAAGATAAGTGAAGAAACTTCGAAATGGAACTTGCGCGACCAGGAGTCTAGTTTCTTCCAGTTTCTACATACCACGTTTAGTGGAAAATGCGGGCAAAGCAAGGCTGACTTTCCTTTCGAGCAGAAGAGAAAAACGTCTTCTGTGAAGAAGCGATAAGCAAGAGAATAAAGCGAGGAGAAGGTACCATCAAATACCTAGCCTGAGCGGGCTAACGACCAACGTATCGCTACAGATCGCAACTACATAATGTCTGTTAACTGGTTACAATTTGCAAAGACTAACGGGACCTTAAGACCCCTAAATTCAAGCGATTCCAGCACTTTTGACCTTGGTATATGAGTAGACGCGAAGAACGAAGACTTCAAAAAGTTCAATTTTTTCAACAGCAGTAAGCAATAGGAAGAAAATCGGCGGAGGCAGCCGAGTGGCACTGTGACTGAATGGCCATTAGCTCATCACGTGGATGACTAATATTTCTCTGGCGGTTTGCGCCACGAATCGCCTTCGACTCGCGGGTATCTATGTACCCCAAGCCAGCGCATTTCTTCTACTTCATGAATCGGACTTGGACTTGAGCTTGAGGCCTCGAGGAGGCGTCCTTTGAAGAGAAGTATCAGAAATCCTCGTTGCGCTGACCATTGAAGAGACGGCAAGCACAAACAGCTAGTCATCAGCCAAAACACTGCCAGGTATTCCCTGGGGGCTGACGACGAGCTCATTAGCTTCTGTGGTCCAGTGAGTGGGAACATTTGTAGAGCTATTCGCTGATAATCAGCTTCGGGTTCTGCATGAACAGCAAGGTCGCTATAGTAGCAGTTTCCACCTGATCTCAGTTCGGGACGACAGCGATGGGTTTATTGCAAGTTTGTATTCGCCACTTTAATTGCTGTAGCAACTTTTGACTTTTTAGCGAATTCTGTCAGTTATCCAATCAATCTTTTCCCGCACCGAGCCCGTTCTACTACTAGTTTTTGTTCAAATTCTCTCATAAGTTGGCCCTCAAGGTTTATATGCCCATAGCAACTCCGCCTTCTGAAAAATGCTCGTACTTGCTATCCTGGTGCTCCTTCTCCTGGCCTACAATAATATCGTTGACTCTGCTTACGGTCAGAGCGATGATCACACGACATGCAACGACTCCGGACTGGATTGGTACACAAGTGTCGTTGGAGAAACACCATGTGCGCATTCATTTTTGATTCCAGTCCTGTTACTGTATGCCTGACTATACAACTAACAGGTGTAACATATCAAAGACTACGTCGGTTATGCAATCCAACGTGTATGATGGACTCGTTCCAACCGTCCTCGCTCACCATACGATGTTAACTACAGATCAACTGCCACTTTTGAATACCAATACATCGACCCCACCTGACGTCTGCGATGATCAAATTAGTGAGCAATTTCATGCCCATTTCGAACATTAAATCCACCATCGTATCTTATTGTTGTAGAGGACTGCTGCTGTAACTCTGTTTCTTTCGCATTGAGCATGTTGTGCTTGAAGTAAGTTGTACCCTATCTTACTACAAGTACACACTGAAATGTTTAAAACAGTTGTCAACATGGTATTGGAGACGCTGGGGCGGGAAATGGAATTGATGCCAGTATGTACTTCACCATCGTCACAGTTATACTTCCCAAGTTTGACCGATTTCTCGATAGGGGCCGGAACCTACCAAAATTACCTCACTCAGAACGGCCGGGGAAGCTTCTGCACACCAAATACCAATAGGAGGTACGATAAATTTGCATACAGTTGACTCCTCGTAGTTATTTGGTTACGTCCTGAGTTTTCCTTCCAACATTCAAACAGCGGTGTGCAACAATAACATGAAAATCTTTGATGATATCATGATCCGTGACTATTGGGCTGATGGATCATGGTGAGGGGTCGTCATCCGACGCACTGTGCTTTTCAGAACAAGCTAACACGGTAATTGACGTGCTTTCGTCTACAGGTTCTAGTGAGGACTGTCAGTGTCGAAACATGCCCTTCTTATTCATATCGCAAACAGTAAATGGACCAGCGAAAACATCACAACTGACAACAACGCAAGAGCCAACAATACGTTTCTCCCATGCAACTCAGCCGAAGACTCTGTATCTTCAGCGGGCACCTTGTCTTCCTCTACGCCAACAAACCAAGTAGGATCTTCACCTCCAAGTCAAATAACTGTGTTCCAGTCATCGGGAAACAAAATCAGCACAGGGACAGTAGTCGGGGCAGCTATTGGATCAGCTGTCCTCACTATACTCACAGGAATAGCGGTGATGTTTCTACTGCGTAGACGACGGAGACTTCGCTGGCAGCAAACCCCCCGAACAGAACCGTACATCTTTGAACCTAATCGCAGAGGTAGGACACGTGCCTGCGGAAGAATTCATCAAAACATTGTCTGAATCATGTTTTTAGGTCCTATAACCGGAGATTCCTCAAGCGCGACAGCCAATCCTCCAAATGTACAAGTACTTCCTTCTAGGAAAAATGCGCCAGCAGAACTGCGCCACAATGCGAGCCTTGCGAGCACAGGTCCTCCGGCGTATGAATTTGCCGTCCCTAAACGCCGTTCCTGAGTACGAGAGGTAGAGTAAGAGGTTGCAGCAATAGAATTGAAGGTATCCCGGGCTTTGGTTATGAAGGGTCGTTATGTTTTTTCCTTGGCGCGTTTGAACACTTTGGCACGGATTCGATGTATTGAAACTTAGTTTTAGCAGTACTTTTTAAAAACATGTGACCACTGTGAGTCGGGCCCGGCGCGACCACTTGGTTCTGATTGAAATGTCACCGTCTAACAAATGCCTGTTCAGCACACTGGCCAGACACATTTCTTAGCATTGGCGTATTGCCATGAGGTGTAGATGATGATCATTGCCCGAAGTGATTTCCTACAGGGCATTACTCGCTACCACCTGAAGAGAAATCGAAGTACGTCCATGCGCTTTAGTACTCAATGCTGAAAACTTTTGAAAAAGTACAGACAGTTTCCGCTTCTATAGTGCTAGCTATATCGTGCCAAGCTCATCGTCCAGGGAATTGACACCTTGGCCTTGATCCCAACGATGGACCTGGTGAGCAGGTCTCTTAAATTCATCTGCGTTAACAGGATGCTGGGAGATGATCGCCTTCAGCATCAGCGGGAACCGCATTGATTTTGCAGTATCACCCACCAGTTGACAACGCTCAAGATCATCAAGACACGTTGACGGATCGAAGTCTTTGTATCGCCTGTGGTTCTACTATCAGTCAGCACCATCATTCTTACTTGTGTCGGGGAGCACGCAGTGCCAAAATCACACTTTTCACCTTGCAAATCTCAACGGCTATGCGTTGATTCATCCCTATTGGCCAATAACTATGCTTCTCTATCTCTTTAACTCGGCTCTCAAGCTCGACACGTACATAACTTGTGATACCCAACTTTGGCTTTTGCTCAATGCTCGTAATTCCCGTTCTGCTGCTCCTACTCTTGACCTATACCATTGACTTTGCTCATGGGCAAAACAGCGATCACACGACTTGCAATGATTCTGGACTGGATTGGTACACGAGCGTCGTTGGAGAGTCACCATGTACGTATATGCGCTTGATTTCTCCTCAGAAGCTAAAAAAAACTTTACAGGCGTAACATATCAAAGACTACGGCGGATATGTGATCCGACTTGTAAGATCCAACTCCCATCATTGCCAACCATTTTCCTTACCTTTGCACACCATACTACGACTCTTCACTCTGCAGATCAATTAGGAATTTTGAACGCAAATTCATCAAACCCACCTGATTTCTGCAATGATCAAATTCGTAAGAAACTTACTAAGAAAAAACTATCATCGTACAAGACCTTATAGATTATCATGACAGATGACTGTTGTTGCAATTCGGCTTCTTTCTCCCTTAGCATGTTATGCTTGAAGTGAGCTTTAAACTACCTTAGCTTGAATAAGCACATGATGGCTCATTCGTTCGAGGCAGTTGTCAGCAGGGCGTCGGGAGCTCTGGGACGGGTAATGGGATTGATGCACGTACGCACCTCCGAACCGTGGTTATGGTCTGTCTACTTACTAGCCATGTTCTCGATAGCGCAAGGAACGTACCAAAAGTATCTTACTCCGCCTGGTCAAACCGGCTTCTGCTCACCAAATACTAACTCAAGGTATGTATAATTGAACAGATGAGGAATCAGGATATTCACTCAGGCCCTTCTTTACTAGTTTACCTTCCAACATTCAAGCTGCAGTGTGCAATAACAACATCAGAATATTTGACAATATCGTCAATGGTGTGCATTGGGCCGATGGATCATGGTAAGTATCTGTTAATTAACCGAGTGCGGGTATTCTAAACGTAAATCTCATACTTAGGTTCTAGTAAGAATTTGTACGGTCAAGATTAACCCCTCCGTCATACTGATATCTTCCAGTAAATGGTCGAGCGACTTTCTTACAGCAGACAACAATGCAAAAGGCAACAACTCATTCACTCTATGTAATTTCACCGTGCCCTCCGCAACATCCAGTAGCGTATTATCATCAAGCAGCACTACGCTTCCGAGCCAAGTCGCCTCCTCGCCTCCAACTCAAATAACCGTATACCTTCCATCTTCAGGAGACAAAGTCGACTTTGGCCCAATAGTCGGTGCAGCTATCGGGTCGGCGTTTCTCACTGGACTCACAGCAATATCGGCGCTCTTTGTAATGCGAAGGCGACAGAGGCAGAGAAAGCTGGTTGCACAAACAGTACCACTGGCATTTATAGATGGGCTTAGTCCTGAAGGTATGACACGTCCCCAATCCCCGATTCTCAGATGAGCTAGTGGTTAAACGCTTAACGTTCAATCGTTGTCTTTTCAGTCTCAGCTTGGACGAGATCAGTATACTCACCAAGCATCGCATCCTTTCCAATCGGATTGATTCCTCCCAGGAAGAATACACCACCGGAACTGCGCATCGATACGAATACTAGCGGGTTAAGGCCTCCAGCATATGAACGCATTCCCGAGAGCGAGGTAGACGTGAAATAGATATGGGTTTGCAGATTTGAGCAGTAGAATTATTTCAAGGAATGGCGTTCTCCGAGCGGTGATTGTGAAGGGTACTAATACTGTCCTTACATATTTGGTTTTCTTCAACTTCTTGTCGTGTCTGATAAAATTGAATCCTTATCAGCGTGTTCTCCAAACCCGTGGTCGTTCTCATCAGCCGGCTTGAGAGTGTTCAATTGAAGACCAATGCTATTGGCAAAGCTTCGAAACACTACGATAAAGAATTGACAAGGTTTTGAGCCGCTCCTTTCGCGGTTCGCGCATGACATATGGTTCATCGTGAGATAAGTTGATAAGAAGTCAACTCGATCAGATAATTGGAAAGCCACTGTAAACCAGTTTGAATTTCCAATTTCTAATCCTAAGTATGTCAACTCCGAGAAAAGCGCATTTCCCTACTTTGAGTGACCCTGTTCACCAGGGTCGGGGTCATCCGGATACAGCTATACAAACACGAGAAAGTGTAAGCAGGTACACATGCATAAGCACAAGTCACACAACATTCAAGCTTACCTTCCCAGGATTAAACAACCCTAGAGGGTCAATAGCCCTTTTGATCGTCTTCATGAGCTCAACCGTGCCTGCACCTAGTTCTTCAACGAGGTACCCTTTCTTTCCTAACCCTACGCCATGCTCTCCTGTACCTATATGGATAACAATTAATTTGACACCACATTGTTCCGCAGGTGAGATAGGAATAACGAACACGTTCCGTCCAGGGCTATCGCCCTATGCACCATTCTAGATACCGCCTGGCGCGCAATCTCATATTCCTCGGCATTGCTGAATAAGATGAGAGCGTGGAAGTTACCATCGCCAACATGACCGACAATAGTCGATACTAATCCAATCGATGCGAGGTCTTTCTTAGTTTCGTAGACTAGCTCAGGGAGTTTTGATATTGGGACGCTGCGTGAAAGTCTCAATTCAGCGCGGCAAAATAGGTCAATGATGCACATACCAAACATCTGTAGCCCATCCTCTACTCCCCGGAACCAGCGCTAGACCAGAATAATGCGCATTCTTCCGATCATGCCACAAATCAGCGGCATCTGCGTCGTCTTTCGCAAGTACAAATCCAGTCCCACTATGCCGTTCAACCACCTCCTTCACAATCTTCGCAGCTTCACGCAAAGATGCAGCGTTGTGGCCTTGCAGCTTGAAAAACAGTGTGTCTTGAACAGGCCACTTGTGCTTCGACTGACCAAAGAGGTTCACAGCATGCATGAATACATCGTCGAGCAATTCCACACATTCTGGAACGCGTATCAAAACCATTTAATGAACACCACGAACGCATTTACGCACGTATCCCAACACCCTGATTCATAACGTCAATAACCGCCTCTGTGGCCTTACGAACATCAGGGAAATGGACCACAGCGACAGTCGTAGGGAGAACAGGCGCCAGCCGTATGGTCACTAAACAGGAAACTCCTATCAGCGGCGTACTGTACACTGACAAAGGTCAACCAAATTACCTTCCGTGACAATCCCAAGTGTTCCTTCAGCGCCAATGAAGAGTTTTGTTGTGTCAAACCCAGCAGACGACTTGCGCGACCTCTGTCGTGTCTTGATGACCTCCCCAGAAGGAAGAACGACTGTCTGTAACGGAGATCAGAAAATTAGGTATGATCACATGTACGCATCGGCCGTTTGCTTACGGCGTTAAGGAACCACTCAGCCTTGCTCGTCCCATACCTAACGGCATTCGCTTGAGGAGACCGTATGTCACGTCGTTGGTCATTCAGGCAAGGTAATGCCAATACGTACTTCCAGAGCAGCCAGTGCTTAGCATTCCACCAATGGTCGCAGCTGGTGCAGGATCTATCTGGAATAAACTCGACAAAATGCGGTAGAACAAGTAATGACAAGGCCTTACTGGGAAAAAGAGGGGTATGCCTGTGTATTTCTCAAATTAGAACGATGAAAGCCCTATACGCTGCGAATGAGCTTACCTTTTTCGCGTAAAGTATCGTTAATCTCAACCCACCCTATTCCAGGTTGGCATACGAGGTCCGAGTCAGCCTCTATAGAAAATTTGATCCTCAGTACAAACGGAAAGAAAGAACAAACTTCAGACCATGAATTGCTATTATCTTCTTCATATTTGCCATATCTAGACAAATTCCACCGGAGGCATGCTTTTGCCAAGAGCGCGTGTCAGTTAAAATTGACCCGGGAACGTGAAGAAATTGTCTTACCCCACGAAACTGGCCTTCCAAGCTTGTTGCACCAGAATACGCGGTTATAGGCATTCTATACTTCGTGGCAATCTTGACGATTCTAACAACGTCTTCCGTAGATGCAGGATAAACTATGACGCTATGTGGTGCACCTATGCATGGGAGTGAGTGATATTTCCGAAGCGAAACACTAAGCGCACATACCGGGATGATAATCGCTCTCTGAATATCCGTGTATTCGGAGTTCATCAGGATCAGTTGAAACGACGTCCTCCTCAGGAAAAGTGTGTTTCAGCTCCTCTATGGCCTTATCAAAGTCTGCACGTGAACCAAACTGATACTTGAAAGGGTCTGGTGTTGTGGTACTCTGCCTACTTGCTAGGCTAAACCCAACCGCACCGCCAACCAAAGAGGATAGAATAACCAGCATCCTCAATGAGATTTCACGTCCAAACCTAGGCCCGGGGACACTGTTACCAGCCGACGAACTCGCAAAACGTTTTCCAGACACCAGTCGGGCTGGTGGAAGCCAATGTCGAGCAGTAGACAGTGCTACCTGACTACGAGCTGAACTCCTCAAAGAATGCCACATTTCTGCGGCAAATAAGCTCCTGAAAGTAGAAGACAGAAGGGACTAGGGTTGCATCCCATGAGGAAGACAGTGAGTGTACATTATTAAGATGGAAGATTACGCTATGAGTGTCACTGGGACGCCGGCACGCCGGGTCCGGAATATAGCCGGATGTGCCTGCCGAGAACAGCCGTACCTTGCATCTTTTCCCGATCCACTCGGTCCCCACTGGACGTTGGACTAAACAGCGAGTAGAGTGTATATCGTGATGAACAAGAAATGTCCACTGGAGTATCATTGTGCCCTTGTTCTCTCAATGAATCCAGATCACACTGAAAGCTCCTTGATGGGATCTATCAGAAATGTATGCAGAACAAGGTCGTCGAGGAAGCCGCGGGCCCGGAATGTTTATTGAGGAAGCCAAGAAAGATACCGAGTCGTGAGCGTTGTTTCAATAATGGAAATCAAACAAAAAACTCGGCACCGCGGGTCAAGGTCATCATGATGCATTCCTGAAGGTACTGCCTGAGGTCCGAGTCTGTTCACCGGTTCAACATGAATTATCCATACCTAGTGAACCATGACATCATTAAAGAGGTAGGGTAGGTGAGGTCGGGATTTAGAACCTGAACCTTGTGTGACAGACAAAATTGAGAGTAGGTATCTAGGTACTTACAGCGGAAGCAGTCAGTCATTTTGCACTCAATGAATCGAGACTGGGGACACAGAGTAGTACTTCATGTGCTACAGCGTACTGGGCACAGTGATTAGTAAGGCGAATGGGCCACACTTTAGAACGCTAGAGCCGTCCAGACTTTATCTCCTTCGCTGAAGTCGCGCGCACGCTAGAATTTCTTCGAAGAAGCATTGAGTTTGCACCACTCAGCTTGAAAGGCCTTCTGACATCTATCACGATGAGTACGGCCCCTATGTGTTGATAACAACATTTTATTGAATCAGGTAACTAACACGCAATACAAAAGCGATTACGAACGACACGGGAGGATGCTGCGATCTAGTGATGATGGTATCGGACACAGCAATAACAGAAATAGTTAAAAAGATAAGAACCAGGCTTCTCCAGTGAAACAACGTATAAGAGTCACCGGAAAGCAGTATTTGCATAGATGGATAAGACAAGAACCAGGCTTCTCCAGTGAAACAACATGTAAGAGTCACCGGAAAGCGGTATTTTACATAGATGAATAACATGAGATCAAAACAAGACGGAGAAAACGGAATACACTGGGTACGCCAACACAAAGCCACATGGAAGTAGCTCGGTGGGGACCGTTACAATTTCTGGAGTACCAGATCCTTTAAATCCAGTACCGCTCGTCACGATTAGGCGGACAGGATTGCTTAGCGCAGTACGGACCTGGGGTCCGCGGTCAAAGCCGCATCGTCCGACCCCAGAAACAGTGTTTCTGTCTAGGGACAGTACCATAGTAGTTCCAGGCCTAGGACGACGTCTCAGAATATTCATACCAACTGAGTGGATCAAGAGCGTGATCCTCTTCAGGGTACGGCTGGATGGTGTGGCGTCCAGCATGGATACCTGGCTATACGGCATCCGACCAGCAGTACGGGGGTATAAACTTTGAAGACAGGGCTTGAAGGACTGCCGAGTGTAAGAGTCATAGTACGCAAAAGCTTGAGCCATGTCGCGGTACACCTGCGAACGAGGGAAGGAAGCGCGAGCACCGAAACCGCCCTTGAAAAAGTTCGTGCCACTCCCATCGGTTCTAAAAGCACTGCGTTGCCCCTCGACTTCATCTCCAGCGAGCGCAGCCCAACAACTCAGAAGGGCTTTCCTCGCTACGAAAGCAAGGCCAACGCTCTTAAGAACTCCGGCGCCCAACTCCCATGCAGCGTTCTCCAGTCCTCGGGTCGGGCCGTCAAGTTTCCTCATTAACTCCTGGTTCGGCATATACGCCACACTTTTGCTTTTGTCAACAGACTGGAGACTGAGCCTGCCGAGGTTGTACATGGCGTCGCTATAGCTCGAAACCAAAGGCTTATAGTCTGAGCCGGAAGAAATAACAAACGGCGGGAAACGTGGAACATGAACGTCCGGCCCATGAATTTCCTCAAGCGACTGGCACGTTCCTGTCGCTGGAGCGAGCACCTTAGGAATAAGCGAATGAGTCGGAGCGACCAGTTCGGACATCTTATCCCAGTAGAACAGATTCTCGGGCGTTCGATCGAGGACGTTCAACAACTTTTTCGTTCCTGGGTCACGAGACAAAAGACCAGAGAGTGGTTGCGTAGCTGGGTGAGGAACGAAGTGAAGAGGACCTGTAAAGACCGGGAAGAC
>AHIW01001473.1:0-14211 GCA_000296255.1 Omphalotus olearius VT 653.13
GCTTTCCCAGTGTCCACTCCATTATTGCTGACACTTTTCCAGTGATAAACCCTGAATATCTGAAGCTTTCCCAGATCATTCAATCCTCTGTTTACTGAAGCTTTCCCAGTAAACAGTACCTCCTTAGATTCACTGAAGCTTTTCCAGTGACACATAACTCTTTAGACTACTTGAAGCTTTTCCAAGTGTCTTCATCACTATAGCACTAATCTATTCTCTGTGATATTTGACATATCATCTTATCCATTCTATCACTTGTTTGTGTTCTTTGAGCAGGCTTTCAATTAATACAACTTAGCCCAACCCCCTCAATTATGGATCAGAATAACTAACCCTTATCCTCTGTTCCCTAACAGTCATTGGTGGAAGACACGCCAAATCAGCCGGTCAAGCGGGCTTGTGGTTTGTCATCTCATGCCAAAGCAGCTGGCCTTGAAGCTCCAGGAACACTAGCGAAGGCAAGAGCAGCTGCAAAGAGCAAGAAGGATAATACAAAGAAAAAGGGAAGGGACAAAGGAAACCAAGAGGCTAGGAAGAATTAGTTATACCACTATAGCCTTTGCCCGTTTCGATCTATTGGAGATCGTTCATCTTGTGTTGCTTCAATCCTTGTACTGCATATGCCTGAGTAATGTAGCCTGTAATCTAATATCATTTCTTGAGCCTCTGGCCTTAAATTTCCAGGAGACGTGATGCTGGTGCACTGGTGAGCTGAGGCTGCAATATTAATGTTCCTGTGTATTGTGTGCGAATGATACAGTACAAGAAGATTGTGTTGTAAGAAGATACATGAAAGAAACCAGAGAGTGGCAGAAAGCTATATCATAAGCAGACGAGTGTGGAAGTTCTGGTCTGAGGAATGGAGAATTATCATACAACATACTGATTAATATGTATGATAAAAGAGGAGTGGAAAGGCGTGTTATATTGAGATTAGGGCATAAGGTCTGGTCCTGTGGAAGGATTATAATATAACCTACTGGCACATTATAATGATATGATGGGTGGTGTGCATCAACAACCACAAACCTGAGAGTGGCAGAAACATGTATTATAATGAGATGATGAGGGCAGACAGTAGGGTACAAGGGGTGGTGTGCGTCAACAACCACAAACCTGAGAGTGGCAGAAACATGTATTATAATGAGATGATGAGGGCAGACAGTAGGGTACAAGGGGAGGGGAGTATTATAATAGGGCTTACTGACACAAGCTGAGGCTGCCTGATAAAACGAGAGAGTTGTGGAGGCACATATTATAATGAGGTGAGGGCAGAAGAATACAAGGGTGGGGGTATTATAATGAGGTGAGGGCAGAAGAATACGAGGGAGGAGGGTATTATAACACTTAAACCTATGACTAACATGATTAAATCATTAAAACAAAGAATTGCAGAAAGGTGTATTATAAGAGGAGTCTACTGATACAATATGCGTGATCTCTACCCAGAGAGTGGCGAAAACTTGAAATGGTATTATAATAAGATGAGGGCAGCACAGGGGCATCCGGTGTGTATGCAGGAGGGAGGATTATAATACAACCTTGGGCACATTATAATAAAATGTATGGGGTAGCAGGCAGAATAGTAGACTTACTGGTGTATTATAATGTCTTGAAAGGAGTGTTGAGGAAGTGTTATAATGAGGTAGGGAAGGTCACGGCATTGTAATGAAACCTGTGCAGAAGGTATGGGTACTATGAGAGAGAGGATAATTATAATACGACTTATCGGGTGCATTATAATGCCAGCCCCTCAGTGTAGAGAATTGTAGAGGGTTTTATAATACCCCTGGCCTTCTTATTATAATGACAGAGGTGAGGTCTTATTCTAGGCAGGAGGGTCCATTTAAATTCCCCAAGGGGACTCTTTTGAATGGGATCATTATAACAGGCTCGGGTTGAAAAGCAAGGCATTATTATAATGATCTTACACGGACTCCTCAAATCTTGGCTGCAAGGGGGACCCTCGCGAGGATGACCGGTCTCCAGAATACCTGTTTATATTCTAGCTGTAGAAATTATCGTTATTTGGGATACGGAGCTGGGTAGAACTGTAGCAGAGGCGTCTAAGTATTTGTAGAGGAAAGCAAGGAGAGACCACGTGATGTATTACATAATCTCTGACTCATAGTCCTTCGTTTGATCCTGCTTTGATGCTGGCTCTTTCTTCCTCTGTGTTGTATGGACATAACCCCTTTGCCTACTGAAACATCTCAAACTCAAGATACGAACAATAATCGACATACTCGACGTCCCTATCGACAGAACAATCAGAGTAACACGGAGACATCGGTGAGCTCATCTCAGGAGCATCGATCTCAGAATGGCCCTACCAAAGACCCACGAAAGAAAGGTCAGCAATATGGACGACAGCAGAAACAGAGCGGAACGGACAATAATGCTTCAGGCACTACTGTTCGAAAAGATCGCCGGAACAAAGACACGAAGGATCAAGGACAGGGCAATTTAGATGATGCAAAGAACAAGGAAGATGGGGGCTATAAACGTTCTCGAGGAGCAAAGTTTAATTCTGGACTCACGACGGAAGATTCTGCATCTTTAGACCCTGTTGTGGGACCTTCTACTCGTACACGCTATGCGTCCAAGAAACGGAAGGAGAAAGAGATTACAGGCGATGACTTGACCTCCAACCTCATTCGAGGTCTGCAAAGTTCACCCTATCTCGATTGCCCTATCTGTTTCAATGCGATTTTGCCTCCACAACCGACGTGGAGTTGTTCGCCCTCTATTCCAATCGCATTGGAGGGAGATTCTGAGCACGAACCTCAGTACTGCTGGACGACGTTTCATCTCAAATGTATCCGTCCGTGGGCTGAAAAGAGCTTCAAAGAGGTGCAAGCTGCTTGGAAGGCTCGAGGAGAGTTGGATAAGGATGGAGAATGGAGATGTCCAGGATGTCAGGGAAGGCGACAGCAGCTTATAGGAAGCTATCTGTACGTGCAACCAATCATTATCTACCAGACCTCCATCTCATTAGAACTTTATACCAGTTGCTTCTGTGGCTCTACGCCTTCGCCAAAGAACCGTCTCGCTATGCCGCATTCGTGCGGCAACCCATGCTCTCGCGCTCGTACCACTTGTTCCCATCCTTGCTCTCTACTTTGCCATCCAGGTCCATGTCCTCCCTGCACAATCACAACGTTTATATCTTGCGGGTGTCCCCGAAAGCGGCCCGTTCCTGTCCGCTGCAAGGAGAGTACACAACTTTCTTGCGGTGAGGTCTGCTCGAAACCGCTCCATTGCGGAAAACATCGCTGTGAGAAGACGTGCCATCTTGGAGAATGCGAACCATGTACCCTTAAGGAGACGATCTCCTGTTGGTGTGGTAAGCATGCAAGAGAAGGCATGTGTGGGGAAGGAGAAGTCTGGCTAGGATTTTATGGCTGTGACGATGACATCAGGGAGTACAACGCAGAGACGATCGCGAGAAAAGGTTTTTCATGCGACGACACATGCGACAGACCGTATGATTGCGGTCAGCACAACTGCACTAAACCTTGTCATCCTCCAATTTCTATTCCTGAACGAAATCATTGTCCTCTTTCGCCCGACCGTATCATGACATGTCCTTGTGGAAAGCGGCGCATTCTATCCTCTCCAGACCTTTTGCCGAAGGCCGAAGAATTTCCTCCTCGAAACAAGTGCACAGATCCCATTCCTACGTGCTCTTCGGCATGCCTCAAGCCTCACGCAAATTGCGAACATGCCTGCCAGTTCCAGTGCCACATAGACGACTGTCCGCCTTGCTCCGTCGAGGTCATGCGTCCATGCAGATGCGGAAACACTGTGCAAACTATTCAATGCGGACAATTACATGAATCTACTGGTTCTGGAGAACTTGTTGAGAAGGAGATCCTTTGCGACAAGCCCTGCCTATCTCTACGCGCTTGTGGGAAGCATCAATGTAATCGCCTCTGCTGCCCACTTGCATCTTTGGCGGTGAAGAGCAAGGGAAAGAAGCGCGCGATGGCTCAGGCTGCTTTAGAGGATGTCGGGGGATTCCACGAATGTGATTTGGTATGCGGTAAACGGTTAAGCTGTGGAAATCACACTTGCGAGGAGAGGGATCATAAAGGGCCGTGTAAACCCTGTTTAAGAAGCTCATTTGAGGAGGTACGCAATTTTCATGGTCTATGTATAAGCTGATTGTGATGCTGATTTCGAAAAACGATTTTATAGTTGATCTGTTTCTGCGGAAGGACAGTCCTCGAACCTCCTGTACCCTGCGGTACTCAAATTCACTGTTCATATCCATGCGCACTACCTCCACATAATTGTGGGCATCCTAAAACGCCTCACACTTGTCATATGGATAACTTTTCCTGCCCACCATGTGTCGTACTCACCACCAAACTCTGTGCCTGCGGCAAGAAAGAAATAGATAACGTCCGTTGCTCATTAGAGCGAGAAAAAGTTCACTGCGGGACAGTTTGCGGGAAACTCTTGATGTGTGGGTTTCACCACTGTGATAAATTATGCCACGCAGGTGATTGCGGAGCGTGTACGTCGACATGTGGAAAGTCGAGGAGACTTTGTTCACCCGACCAACATCCATGTATACATCTTTGTCATGCTCCTGCGATCTGCCCCGAAGATGAACCTTGTCAGTCTCTCGTTTCACTTTCGTGCTCCTGCGGGAGGATTCGACAGTCTGTGTTGTGTGGGAAGAGTACTGGAAACTTATTGGGATCGAGCAAGTCTCAACAACAACCGAAATGTACGTCGGAATGTGAAGTTGCGAAGCGGAACGCTAGGCTTGCGGATGCGTTGGGAATTAATCCGGAGAGAACTGGTGTTGGAGGGACGACGCAGGTCACGTATACTGATGAAGTGGTGATTTTTGCGAGAGCGAATGGAAAGTTTTTGGTGTTGGTGGAGAAGGCGTTTGCCGAGTAAGTGGTCCACTTTTTGTGTTTTATTTTTTTCCTTCTGTTATTGGTGAGGGGGTCGAGCGCGTTTGTTTATTAATTGATTTTTTTTTTCGTGTTTAGATTTGTCACTTCGAGTAGGAAAATGCAAATTTTACCGTCGATGCCTCCTGACCGGCGTACGTTTGTGCGCGATGTAAGTACAGTGCTGTATCTATACTTGGTATGACTAATTTCTTTTCTTTTCCTTTTCGGTTTGTCTAGCTTGCGGGTGTTTATCGTCTTGACACGCAGATGGTTGATCAGGAACCTCATAGAAGGTTCGTTTCTTTTTAACACTTCTTCTCTTCCTCTCCTCGGTGTAGCGTAGCTCTTTATTGACACAAGTTTGCGTATATGACAGTGTTCAGATTATCCGCCGTATTGATACACGTATACCCAATCCTCTTCTCTCAGCTCATATAGCGCTGTCGACCGCTGGTACCTCTAGTTTAGGTAAACTCGCGGATCTTCGGAGAGGTCTAGTCAATTCGACCTCCTGGCGAGCTACTTCTGGCTCCGTGACAAGGCTCCCCGCTGCCACAACGACGACGACGACGACGACGACAAACAAGACATCGACTGTGAGAGGGTGGACTTCGGTAGTTGGAGGTGGAGGTGGAGGTGCGGTGAAGCATGGAGGAAATACGTCGAATGTAGGTTGGAATGGGGGTACGACGACTGTGTCGGCTTCGAGGGTTGGGATAAGTGCTCCGACGAGTCGAACGGTGACTCCGTCGAATGCTAGTGTGTTGTCTGCTGCCGCTGGGCATGTGCATGAGCATGTACAGTCACGTCCTGCATTTGTTACACCTACGCCTACGCCTACTGTGGTCCCTGGGGACGTGCCTGATGATTGGGAAGATGATGAATGAGGTTAGACCTACGTTTGATTCGATAAAATTTGGACATGGAATATATAGTGTTTTTACGTGCTACGTACCAACAGTGCCTGTGTGGTTTCTGCATTGGAAATCATGGCATTTGTAGAGTTTATTGTACGGGTACTTTTGAATAGAAATATGTATTCGTGAGTAATGATCTAGTGGGTTCTCTCACTGGATTCATGATGCTTTTTTTGAGAGCGGAGAGCTGGAGGTATATTACGCGTTCTAAAGTCCCTACGGACATTATGTTGATATAACCTACTTATTAGGTGAAGAGCAGTGTCGTGTTCCTCATTCTTCATGTCGTCTCTAGAACACAGCATTGGCACAAGCCTTAAGGCTCCAAGCCACCATGATTGCTAACCTTCCCCACACGCTACCCAGACATTAAACAGTAAACGGATACCGCTCTACAAACTCTTCCTTTGTCATCTCCTCTCCGTTCTCTTGACAGAACGTAGTCAACTTTTTGTTCAGTTGGGACAAGGACATTGGTACCCGACATTGAATAGAATGGTGATCAGTGTGTTCGTGTAAGAGAATGAGATCTTCCGGTAGTTCACGGCCTAAATAACGGTTCGAAGAGAATGAACATGAATCAGCGTTTCGGGGAGTGTTAGGGATGGTATAACTTACCAGGAAGCAAGCGATATATTGTCGTATTTTTACCTCGGAAATTCCGTACGACTTCTTGCATCATCGCACCATTCGGACGGACAGAAGCGCCATTAGGACCTTTGAAAAAGAAAAGAGATTTTTTTTTCAAAAAAAGGTCAGAGAAACGGCCTTGATGATCATTCATGAAGCTGAGTTAACACACCCTCGAACGTGTCCCCAGGCTTTGGATGTACTAATCCATCAGGTTGTGTAACAAGATCATACGAGCTCCTGCCTTTCTTCTTCTGGTCTTCGTAATCTCGCAAAATAACCTTCTTACTCGCGTTTATACGGAAAAGTTCATAGGGAATTTCGGTGTAACGACCGAGAAGTGGTGGATTGGGTTTTCGGGTTGTTGAGTAGTAGCGACGACTGCATCCATGTTCTGACCAAGTTCTAAGGTTAGATTGGAAGATTCCTCTGAGACGACACGAGGTATACTGAAGACTGGCCATCGGAGACGAGCTGGAAGTAAGGACGCGGTCGAAATTTTGCAGAGCTATTATGTCAGCAACGGGATACCGGGCCGAAAGAATGAGCTATCAGTCACGTGAACATCCCGATTATTTTCTCTAAACTTCTCCTCGAGACTGGAAATTATCGGTTTCAATCGATTTAAAGGCGAATTCTCGTGGCAGCAGTTTTCTTTTCCTGCTCTCATCTTCACTTATACCCGAGGCTTCACGTTCTTAGCGCAGCGACAAAACTTTATAGAACCTCGTACACTTTCCAAAGATGCAATCTTTACTTCGATGGGGTATCGAGAATTCTACGTCTTCTGGGCCTAGTAATCCGCCAGTGCCGAACAATCACCTAAACCCAGAGATCATTGATTTAATCCTTGGTGAATCTGAAGCGGATCAGATGAAGAAAGACATGGCTACTGCCATTGATCTTGAACGGAGTGAAAGCGAGCGAGTCGATGCTTTGGATCATTTAGAGATGGTACGTTCCATTGTTTTTGCACTCATGAACATTCAATAAATTTTTTTTTCTGGGTAGCTGATTGAGCAGATCGACAATGCAAATAGTGAGTGTGCCCTGTCTTGTTTTGGAAGAATTGAGTTGTTCTGAGCTCGTGAATAGATCTTGAAAAGTTGAAGCTATGGGAGCCTCTACATTCGCTCTTGACGGCGAAATCGTCTACAGATTCTATCATGCCGAACGTGTTATGGGTAATTGGCACTGCGGTGCAAAACAATCCTGCTGCTCAGGACTCGGTGCGTGATATTGCTATACTGTTGTCTGGCAGCTCAACTAATATTTTTAAATCGTATCAGTATCTTTCGCTCAACCCTTTGCCGACTCTCACATCTTTCCTATCTCCGTCGATCTCTTCTTCTCCACAAACAAGGTCAAAAGTTATCTACGCACTGTCTGGACTGCTGAAGCATAATGCGCCTGCGCTTGCGTTGCTCGATAATCCAGAGACCGATGGGTGGACTAAGCTGCGCCAGGCGTTACAAGGTCCGAATATTCTTTCTAGAGTTTCTGATATGCTAATAGAATTCCTTGTAGATCCTGACATCACCGTCAGACGCAAAGTTGCATTCCTTCTCAACTCCCTCCTGATACCAACTTCACCTCCGTCATCCTCGTCGTCTTCGGCACCATCCAACATGCACACGCCTGACTCTCAGCAAGTTCCCGTTCACCCCAACTCACATGCCTCTCATCTCATGCACCCTGATCGCACGGCCACATCTCCTTTGACTTTCGATGCAATGCAGAAACATGAGATTCTTCCTGCCCTTATTGATGGATTGACGAATCCGCTACCGTTTGGTGCGGATGGGGATAATGAAGAGGCGGATGTAGACTTTGAAGAAAAGAGTCTTGGGTAGGTGTTTGACTTTCATTTCTGTTTGCTCATTATTTGACCGGCTTTTCGTGTTTCAGGGTACTACGAACTTACGCAGTGGCATGTGGTGGAAAATTTGATCAGTCGCAGAAAGATACGCTGCGGAAGTGGATTGCGGAAGAAAGGAGTAGGCATGGACATCTAGCAGAGAGGTGGGGCTTGAGTGAAAGCGAGTTGGAGGACTTGATGAAGAACGTTGAGTCAGGCTAGACCGTTCGTTGATTGGGATTCATTCATCGACTTCCTTGCATTGTTTGCTGTAACATACTTAGTGATAGTATTACTAGTAATAGACCTTTCTTTCCTCTCCATATACTTAGACGCTTCTGCTACAGTTCTATACCCAGCTCCGTATCCCAAATAACGATAATTTCTACAGCTAGAATATAAATAGGTATTCTGGTATTCTGGAGACCGGTCATCCTTATAATGATACATATATAACTGGAGAGCTCCAGTAATGAAGGATGCATCCGACGAGGTGCTTACCAGTCAACTGTGGAGGACAATCCTCACCAGCAGGTAGTAATGCTGCCGTCGAGAGCGGAATAAGATAAGCGTGATAAGGTCGTTATGAGAATCGGCACGGAATAGATAAGAAATTGATCAAATCTATAGAACACGATGACATCATGAGATTTCGGTGGATGCCGTATGCTTACCTTATTTGTCTCGCAGACCCTACCCAGATTGAGTATGATAGTTCTCACGCTTGCCAACGCACCAGGCTTTTCCTCTTGCTTGTCCCAGGCTTTTCCTCATTCAGGTCCTAATGACTTGCAAAGGCAAAGCTAAAATTCACCAGAGGGACATATATACTAGGATTGAGACACACCGGGACAGGACAATATGCTGCTTGGTATTTACTGGTCTCCTGGCAGATGCTAGCCGGCCATCACGCCCAGTGAAAAGTCGCCATTCCCAAATTGAGTGTGATCGTGGCAATTCACAATGTAACCTGTCAGATCATGAGAGAACGAGATGACCTGTCTCTGAGCAACTTTCATCTGACTTCAATTGACATCATTCTGTACTCGATGGTCACCTTCATTGATTTGCCTTTGTGAACATGACCGAGTTTGAGCGGAACCATAAGCCAAAGTGTCAATCAACTGCCTAGAGTAAATTGAAGTTGTTTTCGCCCACTTCTGTCTCCACTCCTTCGACATTTTCCAAGTCAAATTGACTTATCATCATGGCATGAAATACTACTGTGACTGCCAACACTACTGCAAATATCTCCAGGAGGTTTCCCGACAAACCTATTGGAGACATGCAGAACATCATACAGAGTCAACTTCTTCATCAACACACTCTGCAGGGTCCTCGAGTTTGAATTCAGCTGGCTCAAAAAGAACAGCAGAAAATGGCTTAGCTTCTGGTGCTCGCAAGCGACATTGTATACCTCAAAATACCTCCACTGCTTTGGATTCAATTGATATGGTAAGAGTCATATCCCAAACAAGTTGTAAACTCATTGTAATCTGCTAAGAATACACTTGACGGTGGTCAACAACCTCCTGACATGGACTGTGAAGATATTTTCCAGGAACCACTTCCCCTACAGAATCTCTTTACTGAAGATATCGCCAGTGGTCTACCTACTCCACAAACTCAAGATCACGCAGCTAATACTGAGAAGCCCCAGAATTTCTCAGCTGTGGAAGTTATCAATATAGCTGAACAGTATATTCATTCCTTGAAGAATGCTTCCATCCACAATGAAGATCTTAGTGCAGGTGCAATTGAGGCTCTATTGAATCCTGCTGAGCATAGCATATATATTGATCTGGAAGAAGATTGTGAGCTTCTCATGTGCCTACGCATGTACATTGCCCAAGTTGACACAAACTCATCTGATGCCTCATATACTGCCAATCTAGAAGCAGTGCGGCTTGCCCATCCTGAAGATACCAACCTCTACTCGCATGATCGAATCAAATGGAAAGTTGAACAACTTAGCGGTATACATCTCATTATTCACGACATGTGCCCCAATTCCTGTATGGCCTACACCGGTCCTTTTGCAGACAAAGATTCCTGCATCAAATGCAATGAAAACCATTATGATAACACTGGTACCCCTCGACAGAGATTCTATACACTTCCAATCAGTCCACAGATCCAGGCTTTGATGCGAGATTCTCAATCTGCAGCGAACATGAACTACTTCCAGATAAAGACTCAAGATATTCTTGATGAATTGAAGAAGACTGGTAATATTAAAGATATTGATGACTTTTGTTGTGGAACAGATATACTCAACGCTATCCAGAGTGGCCTAATCAAAAACAATCTTGATAATGTCTTTTGATGGGTGCCAGCTATATTGAATGTTAGTTGTTTCAAATGTACAGCCTACACTATTAATCTCACATTTCAGGTCCATTTGCAAACGGGAATAGGTTTCTCAACACGGCGGTACTGAACATGATTTTGACATGTATTGGAATGAATTGGGAGAGAAAGGCCGAGAGGTGAGAATATACATTCGCAAGTGTGTTTTTTAACTAATATATGTGTCCTGCAGCCTTTCAATGAGCACGCGAGGGAAATTGTGAGTTTTTGTTACCTGTGTATAACCACTTCTCAAGTATCTTCTGATAGGCAAAGACGGAGAAAGCGAGTGCATCTTCAAAATAACTCTATTCTCTACCAACATTCCACATTCAAATTGTACGAGAGGAGGAGGAAAGAGGAGGAGCTGAGAGAAATAGGCACAAGGAGCGAATCGAGGGAATGGAATATCGAAAAGGCAGGTGAATGAGGGCAGGTGATGGATATGTTGAATTTCCGCTTTTTTGATCCCCTACTACATGCTAGATTTGCTAGTTATTCTAGCTATTTCTTCAAAATTCAATGCATGCAAAGAATATGATTCAAAGCAACAGGGGCGTGATGCAATTTCTGGCATAAACATATGTCGGCCTATACTGACATATATACTGCAACATATTACATACTATGGGCAACTACGGGGAACCGACTGGAAACCGAGAATCCTATATCATACATTATATGTATGTATTAGTAATTACAGATAATGAAGAACCCAAGATAATCTCTGACCTCTGATTTAGGTACATGATTGCAGAAGAAGCCAATAAGAGGACAGGCACAGGTGACTGGTGACAGCGGTCACTATCCCAATTCGTCCAAAATTGCCGCTTTCTCAAGCCCCCTTCTCCACACAACCTCGACGCTCCTCGACATCCATCCTCAATCATAATGATATCCTCAGATAGCTGAACCAGATGATAGGTGTGGGACACAGTTGAGTGAGTGAGCAGGTTAATCTTGAGAGCTGGCTGAGGGGCAGGCTAGGAGAGGAACCAAGCACTCAGCCCCAGGCTGGTGAGGCTGGTAGCACATCCAGCTGGAGAGCTCCAGTGAGTTTGCTTCCTCAACTGGTCATTAGCAGGTAAACATACATTTTTATAGCTGCAGCAGGTGCAGGGTACTGGAGAGGAGATTGTGGATTTGAGTAGGAATGGCCAGGGTGCAGGAGAGGAGGTTGTTGATTTGAGTAGTAAGGGTCAGGCTGCAGGAGAGGTGGTCGTGGATTTGAGTAGGAACGGGCAGGGTCCTGGAGAGGGGGTTGTTGATTTGAGTAGTAAGGTCAGGGTACTGGACAGAGTGTGATAATTTCAATGCAATATCCTTGAAGACATTCACATTCACTTACTGGATACCCTGTATATTGATTTTCAAGTTGAGGTGGAGCCCGTTTCCAGTTCCTCATGTACGAGACTTTTGGGGGCTTCAAGTTCAACTGACAAGAGATGATCAGAGGGAGATGGAAGGGTCGGTATCAAATTGGGGCTCCTACATACCTCTGTTTCAATAATTGAATCGCCCCTCTTATAGGGAGTAGTAGCAGCATGGACAGTGGCACTGGAGACAAGAAGAGTGCAGAGCAGAAAAGATGATAAGAGACCAGCTCTCATTGTGGGTGGATTAGTGATCTGTGGGAGATATCCTGACTAATCAGAGATATTACTATGGTGATCAGAGATATGCAACTTTTTGAGAATTGATTTTTGATGTCTTCCACTTGAGACTAATTCCTTAAGAAAGTATATAGAATTAAGAAATTGTATTCAAACCCCTTAACCTGAATTTATGGGATTTTCTCGTGAGGATGGGGTGGTGTCAGGCAGTGACCGAGGAGGAACAGGGAATTGCAATCACTTTGGTCACTAGAGGTCACTGAAAGTCACATACAGGCAGCGTCGGCCTCATATCATATTCAATCACTGACAATGAACTCAGTGTAGGCAAGCCACGGGCATGCATGTCTGGCATGTCGGAAGTTAAAAATCATCACACTTGTATCACGCTCGTACCACTTCATTCATAGATTCATCTGTATATTGTCTTCTATGTCTCCTATGACCTTAAGACTTTGTACAAGTACTAATATGATATACTTGTATAGATCCATAACTTTTTTGAAATGCACCTAAGGATATGTGGCTCATTCCAGAGGTAGTCACACTAAACTGTAATCCTTCTCAAGCATTATTTTGTGTATATCTCTCAATTCCCTTTCACCTCTCGCATTCTATTTTGATATGTTGTATTCTATGCATCCAATATACCTTACAAAAATTGACGAAGCAAAGAAATAGATGGACGTGGAGATATTTGCGAAGTTGCATATCTCTGTGTATTGCATATCTCTGATCATCATAGTAATAAAGTGTTGAAAGATTACACAGAGGGACACTAGTCAAAGCTAATCAGGTACGTAGCCTTGCTCTACATATCATGTACCCAAGCATCCTGACTTAATGTATAAAATGCTTCGCATTAGGAGCGGAGCTCCTACTGCATAATGGGTGATCGCAGTATATCATGGCTGAGAGATCAATTGTAATTTATATATCACTGGAATACAATGAATATGCTAGAAACAATTAATTATCATAAAACTGCAATAGCCCAAGACACAGTCAAAGGCAGTTGTGTTTGGCTTAATTCAGTGTCCTCTCTGGTATGTCATCTAGCTGTCATAGGAGCAACAGGAAACCAAGACAGATCAATTCCTTCCCAGCCAAGAGTTGGAAGACCTGTACCAGATCTGAGTATAAGTTGAGTGAGAGAATATTGCAGTCATACCTGGGTATCCTTCACATTCCACAAACACTACTGAAGGTAAATCTCCATGCTGAACATTGGCAGAGGGATCATACCAAATCTTTCTAATGAAACCTCTTGCATCATTCACCAGACCTATACATATCATTATCAGAGAGCAAATTATATGACATGAAGTATCACTCTTACCTTTAGAAGTCCATAGGTCTCTGATTATCATTACTCTAGCTCCTTCAGCCAAGAAATCTTCTTTTCCAATCCTTCAGCATCCTTTTCTGAGACTTTTTAGAGCAGTTATGTTTTGCTTTACAATGAATCATTGGACTGCCACAATCTGCCAAATGTAAGAGACTGAGTGCTTTAACCTGCTCTCTCTCAGAGGAAGAGGATGGAGAGCATTGTCAAATTGAATGTGTTCTTCAGTAGATACTTGATCTCAGAAGCGAGTTTTGAACTTCTGATAATCACCAGCAGTGGACTCATAGTGCCATAGACAAAGAAGCATATTTCTGAAAAGCTCTTGTTCTGGATCACCTCCAGCTTGATGGAACATTGTTAGAGTGATAGACTCTGTAAATGCACCACAGGATATAGCTTATTCTATCCACTGGTGCTAAGCTAACCAACAGACATAGCAAACCAAGAGACGTAGCAAACCAAGAGAAGGGAATTGCCAAGAGAAGGGAATTGCCAAAGGACAGTAGGTAATACCACAGTTTCAGCTAGGCCACTAAATTGCCAAAGGATAGTAGGTAATACCACTGTTTCAGCTAGGCCC
>AHIW01001474.1:0-14102 GCA_000296255.1 Omphalotus olearius VT 653.13
CAAAAACTCTGTAGCATCTCGAAGATCTTTAATCGATCCCATTGTTGATCCTGAATTGAAACTATGAGCAAGACGGATACGATCAACAAGGAAAGAAGTATGTATATAGTACCGAGGAGTTTCTGATTTCTCAAGACTTCCCGCATCGTAAGCGTAACCTGACGCTGGTCAACCGTCCTGAACAAACAAAACAAAAAAAGTCAACTCAATCCCAAAAACCATTCGCGAGATTGGAGCGTACATTCCGTAACAGACTACCCGTCCACCATGCTTGAGGAACGAGCTCACTCTTCCCATGATATCTCCCCCACCAGAATCAATGACAGAGTCCAGTAAACCTTGTCCATTTGCCTGTTCCTTTATCAGCGCTTGAATGTGCTTATTCCAGTTCGCTATCAGGAAATCAATATTAAAAAACTCAGACAGATACAGAAACATGCGTACGGTCTCTATAGCGCGCTTCACAGACACCCAGAATATTTCTCTCCCCACACAGAAGAATTCGTGCCTTCACGGTGGCTAGGTACTATCGTAAGTCAGAAACACAATGCCTTCATCCCATTCTCGTATGGCCCTGCAAATTGTGTCGGAAAAAACCTTGCGAGACAGGAAATGTTAATGGTGATCTGTTTGTTGATGCAGAGGTTTGAGTTTTTGCGGGACTTGAATCGAAGAGATGTTTTGTAATACTGTATGCGAGTTTCTGTCTAGTAAAAGTAAGCGCTCAAGTAGCGCGCGTCCTCTCCGGCTCCTTCCAGGCTCCTTCCATGATGCTTCTGCGATGACAAATCTAAAGAGGAAGTCTTCTTCAGACCCTTTACTTCACGAAAAGATACCTAGAGATTTGAAGCGTCTCCGCGACTGTGCCGACGACCCTGACCCACCAGCAAGAGTCTCTTTCGACGATGCTGCATCTGTTCTTCCCTCACTTTTGGACGTATCTGCTTTAACAAATTCTTCTGAAATTCAGATTCGCTTCACCGAACTCGCTACATTGATTCTTCACCAACTTGATTTGGTTGCTTGTGATGCAGGAGGGGTTGAAACGGTCCTCGAAGTACTCGAGCTTGAATTTTATCTATGGGTGACGGGTTGCCACGAAGATCCGTTTACTCATGGAAATGTAGTGCAGAGGATAGGGGGGATGTGGTGAGTTTTTTTCTTGTTTCTTTTTTTGCATATCTTTGTGCGTACACTGATAATGAGGCAGGTATTTCCATCGGGCACCTCGAAAATCTTTAGACTCACGAGAAAGTCTTACCAGTAACAGTGGATACAGAGGAGGAACCCGAAAAGGCCTTGACTTAACTATCGGTGGCCCCAACTCATTTACGTCGCCTTACTTTCCTCTTTCTGCTCCTGCTTCTCTTACCGCTGCTGCTTCTCCATCTGACGAAGCCGAAACTAAAAAGCTGCGTGGTGGTGCTCTCCTTCGTACCCTCAGACATAAATCTGACGGGAAGATTATTTCCGGTCCTTCACTCTTGGTCGACGAGGTCTTAAGGCTCAGTGGTGCTTCCAGCATATCCGACTTGGTGGAAAATCATTGGAAGGGAGATATTTCAGCTTTTCGCATACCCACTGGTGGCAAGACTCTTGGCTCGTCTACTTTGTATTTCAGAAATAGGTCAAAAAATGCGGATTCGCGTATCTATCAGTCTCCTCGGATAGGTCTCGATTTGTCCCATCCAGACACAAAGCCTACACGAGATCATCCTAGGATCATGTTCCTTCCCAGACCATATCGGTATTTCATTTACCCAAGGCTGTTGACTGCAAACGGCAGACCACAGACTTTTCTTGGTGTTCTTGGATCTCTGGGTTCCGAATCCCCTTTGGACGAGACAGAGTGCTCTCGTTTGGTCGGGGAACTCACGGGAATGAAGGTGCAGAGTGTTGCTGCTTATCTTTCTCATTACAAGACAGGATGTGAGCATATCAACCTAGAGTCCTTCGTTGGTCCTGCCGGAAAAGGTGCTTCGTCAGCTCCTTCGACCTACCTTCGTATGATGGGGGCTCTTAGGATAGATTAACCCGGTATCTCGATGAATACATTATCGACTCGTGGCAAGTTACATCCTCAATGCTAGAAAGGATTTCTTCTGTTCAGATTTTCGCAGATTTTCGTTTGTTAGTCCCTCTGCGTCATGAAAGTGTATATACCTGAGGAAGCGGTCTTATGTAATATATCAGCTTGACATAAACGCGGCAAACGTGTGTGAGTGTAGCAACGTTTCATCAACAACTTCGTTTCTTATGTTTCTATTACTCAGTCGATTCTTGAGCCGTAGAATGTCCTCTTGCTTTCACACCTGGTTTCATGTCTCAGGGCTCCAAGTTCAAGTTCTCATTTGCTGAAGTTGCGTACTCGGATGACCGTAAATGGGATTCGAAGCCAGGTCATAAATTAACCATATATTGGCAACGTCTTCTTGCCGGAGCTCCGTCAACTTTCTTTGCTGTTGCCAGTAGCAGGAACGGTCAAGCTAGTCGACTTCCAAGATACGCCATGCTGTTCCTGGCGTTTTTGGCTGCTTCAGCCTATTATCTTTCCCTTTCTGTGGATGTGGAAGCCAAGGTCAAGTCGGATGTGAGGGGTAACAGTAGGGAGGGATTCGTTTTGGATAGGTCTTGGGCTCAGTATTCGCCATTTTTCTCTGTTAGAGAGTACGTTCCTCCACCTAGTCAATGCACCATTACGCAGGTGAGTGTTAAGTGTATTTTGTTAAGATTTCTAACCTGAAGATCATTCGGACAGGTCAACATTGTATGTTATTTTATACTCGTGAAGGAAAACCTATGTTTATGCTGGCGCACAGCTGCAACGACACGGAGCTCGTTTTCCTACCTCGGGCGCTTCAAAGAGTATCAAGTCTGCAATCTCAAAATTACAAAGTGTCAAGACCTATGAAGATAGCAAACTGAGCTTCCTTCATGATTTTACATATAATCTGGGCACGGACGATCTGGTTGCTTTGGGTGCTGCCCAGTAGGTCTTTACGCTCAATGTCTTGACTTCGTTCTAATTGAGTGAACAGATCATCTAGTGCTGGTGCAGTCGCATTTCAGCGGTATAAGGATTTAGTCAGCTCGGAGACTATACCCTTTGTCAGGGCGTCCAGCTCAACTCGTGTAGTCATGTCCGCGACGAACTGGACTGCTGGTAGGTACCTCGCGAATTCTTTCAAATTCGAGTCTCATTAATCGTATTTCCAGGGTTCTCCGCAGCCAGTGGGTCTGTATATAACCCTGTATTGTCGGTTGTGCTGTCCGAAAACGTGAGGTATTCAACTTGTATATCCACAGTATCACTCACGGAATATCTCGCACAGGCAAATGACACTCTGGACGATGCAATGTGCCCCAACGCTGGTGGGTCTGATAATCAGACTGATGCCTGGTTGGCTGTCTATGCTCCATCGATCACTGTGCGCTTGAACGCAGGAGCACCAGGAGCGAATCTCACGGATGCCGACACTTACAGCGTGCAATCTCTTTGTCCCTTTGAGAGCGTCGCGAACGAGGCACACAGCGCATTCTGCGACCTTTTCACTGACGAAGATTTTCAAGGGTTTGAGTATTATGGTGATTTGGATAAGTATTACAATACTGGGTGAGTGATCCTATCAACCACTGCTCTTTGAGAAGTCGTGTATTTAGTGACGCAACACAGATACGGTCAGCCGCTGGGACCAGTGCAAGGTGTAGGCTACATCAACGAACTACTCGCCCGTCTGACGTCTACACCCGTTGTTGACCATACGCAGACAAACAGTACACTTGACTCCTCGCCTCTGACGTTCCCGCTCAACCGCACGATATACGCTGATTTCTCGCACGATAACCAAATGATTGCGATTTACGCTGCGATGGGGTTGTTCAAGCAAAGTGTTGCGCTTGATCCTACTAAACCCGAGCCTTCGCGGAACTGGTTGGCTAGCCAGTTGGTACCTTTCTCTGCGAGGATGGTGGTGGAGAAGATGAGCTGCTTCTCGCCTGTGTTCGCGGAGGAGGAGGAGTTTGTTAGAATCTTGGTGAATGATGCTGTTCAGCCACTAGACTTTTGCAATTGGAATGGACACGCGTGGAAGGATGAAGGATTGTGTGAGCTGTCTGCGTTTGTGGGAAGCCAGACTTATGCACGCAGCAATGGGGCTGGGGATTTTGAGAAATGTTTTTCTTAGTGACCTTGCCGACCCGAGTATCTTTGATATGCAGTAATACTTGTAATGCATAGAAAGATTCGTTCACTGGAACGGCTGAATAAGCGCCAGCAAACTTGGATCTAACGCCTCATGATCATGCTGATCTAACATCCTTGTTCTCACTCGTCCTTTTGCTATGGACTCTCGTATCTCTGTCTTTCTCCGCATAACTCGTCTTTGCCTTAATTTTGGCTCTGCGAGTGTTCAAACTTCATTCCTCGCCAATGTCCTTGCTGTGGGACCCTACCCAGCCGACTTTCAATCGGCATCAACCGTGTTCACAGAGTCAATAATGACCGGTTCTTTTCCAGTCATGTTCCTGGGTGCTTTTGGCTATTCGCTCTTTAGCAAGCTCAGTGCGTTGTACTCCCGTTGGCGAATGTGGCGTGTTTATCAACTCTGCATGCGTCTAAAGGAAGATCTTCTCGAAATTGAAAAGGAGCAGGCGAAGATCAAACATTTAAACCGGGAGTACTTCAGAGTGGCTCAAGAAATAGCTGAGGTCCTTGAGGCTCGGATTTTGTTGAGCAGGGAGTTGGTGGATGAGGTAGCCTGCTCGGGTGGGTCAGATCGGATGAGGGAGCGGATGGCGAGAGAGAATGAGTTGGAGAAAACATATACGGTCCTGATGGAAGAATTACAGGAGATTCGAGAAGAGTTTAGTGAGAGGTCAGCGCTCTTGACTCCACGAGTGGAAGAAATTCGTGAAAGGGATGCACGCTTGCGCCAGTTAATAAATCAAACTACTGAATAAGACCTGGACACGTTTGGTGAGGGGGTTTTTTTTTTCTCTCCAACAATACAGCTATCCATTCACTCATGTTATTGATTCTACAGTAGAGAGCGAAAGTGGATTTCATGACGATGGCGCACCCGCCGCTGTTGACCGCGTCAGCGCCCGTCGTTCTCGCTCAGCGGTGCAAAAATACGCCATTACCAAATATATAACGCGGCGTGCTGTGCTGCGTTGGGTCTTTTCGAACACAGCGGCGCTTGTAAAACCACTGGGCGATGCTCGGAGTCGTAGTGGTGTACTGTTTCGCGTTCGCCCGGGAAGCAGAGCTCGGGGGGTGCCGGTGTCTAGTGAAGGCTGCAGTGGCTATATTCAAGGGTCATTTTTTTTCCAAGTGAGTGCTCTTGGTACGTTTGATATTACTGTACCAGGAATGAGCATTGAACATGAAGAATGCCTAGTTATAATGCAGTAGCTAGCAGTAGCAACTAGTATTTTGCGAAATGAACTGCGTCTTGCAAGCCTCTAAGTAAGAGTTGAATATTTGAATAAGCGCCAACAAGCTCTTGTCTCTAACGCCCGTGATGCCGAAGTCTTTATAATAAATGTGCGAATGAGCGACTCGAATCAATTGTACATGGACACATCCCAAGCCTCTCTTTCTTATCGGATCTCTCGCATTTGCTTTGCTTTCGGCTTCACTGCAGTGCCCCCTTCACTCAGCATCGTACTAGGCCCGTCGGTCAACTTGTGGCAGTCAGCCCCACCGTCGTTCTTGACTTCGACCATCTTCCCGGGTGTCTTTATAAGCACTGTTGCTTACTCGCTGTACCGAGTATTCGACGTGTGGTATTACAGATGGTGTTGTTCGCGTGCGATCCAACATCTGGCGCGTCTGCGTGAGGAGGAGGAGGAGAATGAAAGGGACATGGAGGAGCTTCGGCGTCTGGCTCAGGAGTTTCATGCGAGTCTTAGGCAAGCTGCAACTGCAGTGACCGCACGTAATGAAGCGTCCTTGAGGGTGCCGAACACTGGTAATATCGATGATTGTGGGGCTACAACTACTTCCCATTCCGAGGAGGAGGAAGATCATCAGGACCATCTGCGAAACGACGTTTTGGAAATCAATCGAGAGATGGTTGAGAAATGTAAAATCATTTCCAAACGAAACGATAAGATGCAAGAGGAAAAGAAACGTTTACTTAAACAGCTCGCGAAGCTTTCGGTGAGTCTTCATTTCAACCAGTTTCGTCTATTCTTCGTTCACTGATAAGAGTTAACAGGAACGAAAATGAGATACTCGCTTGTTACTGTGCCTTTATTCAATCCTACGGTAAGTTGACAATTCCTTATGCTAGATTCGCAAATTCAACTTCCTTCCTATGCTCTTCCTATCCCTCGCAGCTCACCGCCGTCAGCTGCAAACACGATTATTCTCTCTAATACCATCTGGGTCCAACCCATTTGTCCTTGGGCCCGAATCAGCCCGAATCTCGTCCGCCACACCTTAAGGCCTAAGGCCTTAATCCCAGCCCTACCGTACACTTTGCCCCAGGGCCATGTGCGAGTTAACTCGCTCGGTGGCATGTACTTCTTTTCCTTTCCTTCATCATCTGCAAAACACCGGAGGACATCTATACGCACCTTTTTTTCCGAGCCATATGTATTCTTTTCATGGAACAATACTGGATCATTGTTATTTCTCATTCTGTCATGCCACACTGTCTGAATCTGTGCCTCCTCTGTTTCTGGAACTTTGGAACTTTAAATCACTGGAGCCGTGACCCCGTTGTATGCCTCATCAAGTTGTTAACCCACATGTATCGGTGTTGATGTAGGAAAATCGAGACGTCTTTTCAGACAGTGATACAGAAAAGGATTGTGTGAGAACTAGTCCTCTCTAGTCTGACGTCTGAAATGTGTCCAGGTTCGCCGCTCTTCGCCGTCGGGAGAACGGGAAGCACTACTGGCTTTTGCTATGTAGTAACTATTCATTACATCAAGTGGGCCGCCGCATTTTTCCTCGGAGGGGTTACGACGGTTGAAACCGTGACTGCGCATCTCAAAGTAGCATCCCAACCACAACCTATGCTTGTGGCTATGAATTGCTCATAACTTCGGAGGAAAGAAAGTCAGGTTAAGCGGCACAGTCTGATCGACGAGTGATCGTGACATGCGCCAAGGGTTTAACTCATACTCCGACGATCAGTCTGTCTGCAGTGGTTCTAAAGTTGTAGAAACACCAAAGTGCATTATGAGCTTAGGCTTGTAAGCACGCTGCTGATGCATGAGATATAGATCACTGCTAGGTTTATCGAATCTGATGGTACACTGCATCAAAAGAACGGCAAATTCAAGTTTGTGGCACTACACAGTGGTGGCACTGTCGCCAAGAACTTCTACTTCCTCTTCAAGTTATCTTATCAAACTTGATCTCCTTTGGCGGGAAGCTAGGCGGCGATGCGAAGGGGAACACAATTGAATCATGTGAGGCACTGGAAGAATGCACTATATAAAGTCCTTCCCTCGAGCAGTAAAGAATCACTCACCCACCTTCTTCACATCTTCGTACATTGATTTTGCTTTTATCATCGTCGCATCATTATGGGTCATCACCGCCATGAATCCGAGCACGCTCGTGCCCACGCTGAGGTACGATTACCTCGACTTCAATCGAAGTGCTGAAGTGGTCTAAATCCTGGATATCCACGTTCTAGGTCATGAACTCCCCGCACAAGGCTGCCCTATCCCACGAACTCATCGCTGCAGCTGCTTCTTACGAGGTTAGTAGTGGGAACCCTCTACCTTTCATCGTACCTTCTTCGCTGACTCCGATCGGATCCCGTCGCACAAATAGGCTGCAAAGGCGTACGAGAAACACGTTGCGGAGAACGGCAAACCTTCCTCTCATGCCCAGGCCATAGAAATCCTGTAAGTCCATTCTCCAATTCCGATTCGATCCCAGACTCGATATTCACATACTTTACTCATGAAAGTGCTGCACTGTCCGGGGCTTTCATTGACCGAATGGTAGAGACTAAAGGCGTAAGTCACATCGCAAAATCTTCCTGACTACTGGATACTGTAGTCTGTAGACTCGTTTCTGACCTAATCTCACCATCATCAGCTTGACTTCATCGATAAGCAGAAGGTTCACCACGAGGCGAAGAAACACTCTGAAGAATATTATAGAGCTGGAGAGTACTGAATGTACTCGTTCGCACCTATAGCTACAAATTGGAGAAGTGAAGAATTGAATCTGTAATATAATATATAAAATATTGTCAGTCAATGAAAATGGCGAGAAAGTCTGGTTATTATGGACCATGGGCCGTACATCGAGCATCGACTTTCCTATGTACCACTTCACAGAGTCCAATAGACTGGTAAGCAGTGGCAGAAGGAGCAATGAATCACCGCCCTAGCCTGAAAGAATGCGAGAACCCAAAACGCTCCTCGCCGTCCAACTTCCATGTATTCGAATTGCCACAAAAACGAAAACATCCCATCCGTGATATGCATACCGTATCCGAAGAGTCCAAATCAAAATCTCATTAAAAAAGTCGTGATATTGCAACGCTACACAAACACATCTGCCCATCGCATGTATCCGAGAGTCAAGGTATATCTGAATGCCCTGGCCTAACTCTAAAGGGAAAAAAAAAGAAAGAAAGAAGAAAGTCGACAAAAAAAAAAAGTCGAGTTTCACGGCCCCCATCAGTAAACCAGGTCGTACAACAACAACAACCAAAAAAAAAAAAAGCGCGTAGGGAAGCTCCACTCTCCCTCTCCCTTCCCTTCCGAGGTGATGTCCAGATGAAGATGCAGATACCCCCACATCATCCGGACTCTAAACATGGACATGGACAATTCAACCCTAGTTGTTTGGGGTGTCCGCCCATAAGGATCCAAAAGGTTCGTCATCTCCACAATCCCTCCTCAGCCATGTGCCAAGCGAGAATTGACGATTAGAGCGACACGACATATGGGAGTGGGTGGACAAGATGAGTAAAGGTATCGCAAAGGAAGGTAGGGACGTAGAACTGTCAAGAGAGGATGGTCGTATAATGCCAATCAATTATTGACATCCCTGGAGTCCAGAGAAGTGGAGGGTTGGGGGTAGGGTTCAACACAGTTGCGTGCCCGTCAAGGATATAAGAAGGCAAACTACGATATAGGATGAACGGCAAAGTAAGTAAAGAGATATATAAGATATTTCGAAGGGTAACCAGGGTCCGTTAAAAGGAGTGGACTTGAAAGGACCTGTGACTAAATAAGAAGAGTCTGAGAGACAGTGAACGGAGTTCATGGCACGAAAGAAAGAAAGAGGAACACGCAGTAATACACGGTATAGCACAAAACAGTGATGAATGAAAATGAAAATGAAAAGGGAAAAAAAGGGTGGAAAACAATGACAACACAACTTTGGAATGCCATACAAACAAAATAACAACCTTGAGGTATCGCATACAGGCATATTGGGGGGTACACTTATGAAGGGTAGTAGCCAGAGTACCCAGGTTCATCGTCCCAGGTGCCTAGAAAGTAAAGCGTGCGAGGTCAGCAATGCATGCACCATGGAGACACAAACGGAGTAATTGACGGGGGAGGAACAAAAATCATTAAAACCATAGAATCGTATACGTGGCGAAAGCCAATAAGACCAAGACTTGTGCATCCATATAAGTGCTGCGCCTCATCACCCTTGCCCGCAACTTAGTCTAACCGGCTATATCCAGTTTTCCGGTCATTGAAGTCAAGTACACGCGCGAGCGATGTTTCCAACAAAACGAAGAACCCAAACTCCAATGGAGCAAAAAAGAAACCGTGTCAAGGGTAGAAAAAAAACTCACTCTCGGTAATACTCCTCCATGCGAGGAACAGCACACAGGTAGATGCTGTTTCTAATATCGTCGCTACAAACGAGCCGTCGATTCTGCTATTTGAACCCTGGATGACAAGATATTGACAGTCAGACTTGCGTGCTAAATTAAGGAAGTTGAAGGGAGGTGAAGGAGGCCGCATGAGGGCGAGCAAATCCTCGAGCAAAAACAAATGAAAGTGAAAAAATTGGTCTTGAGGGTACGAGGCAGAAACGACACGGCGCTATTTCCATGGATCGCCTCGCATACAACTCCTCGATCGCGGATCAACCGTCCGCAATCGCAAATCATACACCTAGACCCCGATGCGTCATGAATCACTAAAGTGAAAGGACCATCGAAATTGATACCACAGGAAACAAAAGGGATTGATAAAGATGAACAAAAAGCAGACGAGAAAGGTGAAAGCAAAGGATGAGGGAAAAGCAGTACAAGAACAAACCACTCACCCGACATATCACTTTTCCCAACAAAAACCAGGCGAGCTGGCTGAGGACAAACAAAGTCGCAGAAAGGATATAAAACCACATGGGTCGTACTTCGTTTAGAACGACTAGTACAATGTAGCCCATTATCGCAAAATAAAGGATGGCGGCACTGCGGTAAAAGAATCCAGCTTAAAACCCCGTGAAAGTAGGAGGGAAAACCGTACTCACGCCCCCGGCCATATGCTCGTCAATACAAACAGTGGGATACTCCTGAGTTCACTTGGGTCATTCGACGGCCCTAACGTGGTCGTTATGCCCAGACCCACATCAAACGCTACGTATGTCGTGCCAGCGAAAAATAAGACCACGAAAATGTAGAACGGCTGCGCATGAAGGTAATTGGATTAGTGGACCCATAGAAAGAAAAGTATGCAGGTTACGTGTACGCACAACTAACGCAGCAGGTGACCCGTCTTCAACCTTCTGTGTAGCGACTAGTGCGTTCGCGAGCAAAGCCCAAAATAGCGCTGCAACGAGCCCTGCATGTATAGCCGTGAGTGCCACAAGCGCCGTCGAGCCTTGCTCTAATATAGATCCATTCGTTAAAAGTTGGAAAGGGAGAGTGAGGAGATACAGTATTAGGAAATTTCGAAGTTCGATGCGGCCTGCATGCGGAATTAGATGTAAGGAGCGAGGAAAATGGAAAGAAACAAAGATACTGACCGACAGCTGCTCTCCTCTTCTGCGCTGACCAAATGAGTCCCATTACCACGATCATGCTAACACCACAGACAACGATGTTAGCAATGTTCCCCAAGCTTTTTCCGGTGCCTCCGCCATCTCCAGTACCTACGGACCCCACACGCAGAATACCACACTCAGGAATCACGCCCACAGGAGCAGAGTTGGCATCGGCAGAGAGTCCTGTCAAGAGACTTGAAGCATCTTCGAGGCGAGAGAGTTGACGATAGAAAAGGTTACACCATGTGTAAGATGGCGTTTGCCTACAGAGAGGAGCAAAATCTCCAAATCGCGTCATTATGCTGAAAGTTGCTTTTCAGAGCGTTGCACTTGGACGACAAAGCGCCGAAGAAAAAGAAAACGAGGATCGTCTCCGTACGGAGATGAACTGCTCTAAAGGCTAAGCGCTAAGTAGTTATATAACCATGTACGTAACACTTGAACGAAAGTACGTACCAGTCTGCCTGTCGCTGGCGTTGACGCTGAGAAACCTCTCTTGTGAGTCGCTGTCGACGACGAGGTCAAACAAGAGGATTTGGCCAGTGTGAATAGCCCCTTCACACTGAACTTTGATTGGCTAGAACGAATGCACGCGGGTAAATTACCACGTGGGGGTATACTCCACGTACTACTAGTACTGTATACAGTATTACAGTCTGTACTTGTGTTATTTCGTGCCTCGCGAAATATCTGGACTCTGGAGAAATGAAGGAGCGTAGTAGTGAAAAGTGTTCAAGTACGAGATGGAGAATGTAAAGAAGAGACAGTTATCGGGATTATTTCTTTTCTTCCGAAACATGCGTTGTTTCTAGGCAACCGACGGTGGTAAATCCACGAATGTTTTGCTTCCGCGATGAACCAGGACTGGTTACTGGTAGCTCAGCTTTGCTAGTGTACGTGAGTCCTCAATTAAGTATTCCCGATAGGTGTATCCTTCCAGTTCAGCTTCTTCCATAGCCTGAGAGCGTACCACGATCATCAAATAAAAAGGCTTCAAACTTGCAGAGTGGCGCGCATTCGTCGAGCATTCCGCCGATTCAGGCTGACGACCTACGTTCAAGTTTTCAACATTTGAAAAGGGGCACCAATCTGATTCGCTGGCCCTCACCGGCACCCCTTCAGACGTCTGGCACGTTTTTCAACACTCGGGTCTCTCCAATATTCCTCGTCTCCCACTGGAACAATTTCCACACATGGCCTAGCAATTTCGGATTGCGTGTCATGGTTTTGACGTCTGGCACGACTGACGGTTTGAGAGCATAGACAATAAAAAATATAGACAACAAAAACAAGATCTCCACACAGGTGAGACATTTTGTGTACACAAGACCACGTAGGCTACAAGATGAAAAATGGAACTCATTCTCCTCGGCTGTTAGGTCGATCAACTCACAAGAATGCCTTGTTCCCATGAATCACTTGACAGACATTTGTTCTTTCTCGTACGTTCTTTCATCTATAGAGAATTTCAGAAAGGATACACAACTGAAGAAAACATTCAGCTTGTGTTGGAGACAAGTAATTGGTTGGAGTAAGTACTGTACTGTACAGTGACCTGACAGTGACTAGAATTGTTCACCGTCAACAATTTCTACGGCCCGTTGTTACCGGGGCCAGGCTGGGCCAGGTATTTTTATGATCACGCACACCCATTTGTTCCCCAACGTCGAGTATGTTGGATTCTATGTTGTTTCAAGTCACCGTTCTCATCCTTGAATCTTTTATTTAATGTCCTCGACTGTTCCAGAACACACAAAAGTCTTGGCTGTTCGAAAGGCCGCTACTCCGAACAACGACTTCGTCAACGATGCGGTTATAGAAACCCGGTCGATTCCCACTTTGAAACCTGGTGAAGTACTAGTGAAGATTAGTGCAGCGGCATTCAATCATGAAGAAGTGTGTTGCTTTTTTCAAATACATATATGCAGATATATCGAGAACTGGGTTTCGCGAAGTAGGTATGGATTCGGAAGGGGATGTACCCTGATATTGGAATTGGGAGCGTTTTCGGGGCAGATGGTGCTGGTATGTCATGGTTTTATATGGCTTGATTATTTCGTTGTCTACATTTATTCACAAGGTATCGTCGTTTGGCTGGGATGAGCACCCTGATGGTCCAGAATCAAAGTGAGGCCTCATACACGCATACCCGCTCTATCCTCCCTGCTTACTGGCCAAATGCAGGTTCGGAATCGTTGGAGGTGTCAAATACCCGGACGTAGGCACATTCACGGAATACGCTGTTGTCCCACGGGACAAAGTCATTCAGTCTGCTAAACATCTCGATGACGTGCATATGGCTGCTTGGCCTGTCGCCGGCGTGACTGCTTGGAGGTAATTCTCAATTCATACAATTCTAATCCAAAGAGGCATTGCTCATCGCCAACTGGCGTTTGCCTGCAGGGCTACTACGATCAACGGGGCCGTTCAATCCGGGCACCATGTCTTAATTGTATTGGTGGAGGCGTGGCCTTGACTGCGCTTCAATTGTGCATCGCGAAAGGTGCTTCGGTGTATGTCACAAGTGGTAGCGAGGAGGAAATAGACAAGGCTATTGCTCTTGAAGCGAAAGGCGGCGCCAATTATAAAGACCGTATGTGTGCTTCTTTATTTGTTTGAGTTTTAAATAAAGTTGATTTTGCAATAGCGAACTGGAATAAACGCATTCAAGCGCTCGTAAAGGAACAGACAGGTGGACAAGGTTTACTGGACTCTGTCATTGATTCTGGTGGGGGAGATATCATGGGAAGAGTGAGCTCGTTCCTCAAGCATGGTGGACGGGTAGTCTGTTACGGAATGTACGCTCCAATCTCGCGAATGGTTTTTGGGATTGAGTTGACTTTTTTTGTTTTGTTTGTTCAGGACGGTTGACCAGCGTCAGGTTACGCTTACGACACGGGAAGTCTTGAGAAATCAGAAACTCCTCGGTACTATATACTTCTTTCCTTGTTGATCGTAACCGTTTCGTTCATCGTTTCAATTTAGGATCGACAATGGGATCAATTAAAGACCTTCGAGAGGCTACAGAGTTTTTGTCGACCAATCGTATCGTTCCAGTGGTTTACTGTGTTATTGATGGGCTGGAATTAGCTGAAAAGGGCTTTGATGTTAT
>JH815036.1:1290-13968 GCA_000296255.1 Omphalotus olearius VT 653.13
AGACTTCATAAATCAAGCTACTAGCAGACTTGTGTGTCGTGATAAGGATGCAAACATCACTCAGGATGCACGTTGTGTAATCTATCCAGGCTCAGGAGGTGATGCTTGGTGGGATACGAAGCAACTGTTTGCTCAAGTAGAGGATGCGATTGGGATTTTTGAGGAGGCTAATCCAAACTGCATTGCGTTATTCATCTTTGATCAGTCGTCTGCTCACACTTCCCTTGCTCCTGATGCTCTTAAAGCTTTTGAAATGAACAAAAGTGACGGGGGAAAACAGCGCAAGCAAAAAGACACAATCATGCCCGAGTCATGTCCTGACCCAACTAAACGAGGCAAGATTCAGAAGATGACACTTTCAGATGGCACCACTTGAGGACTTGAATCCATTCTCACTGAACAAGGGTTCAATGTTAGTAGAATGCATGCAAAATGCAAGCCTGTCTGTCCATACAAGAATGAGACTTGCTGTCTAGCACGATTACTCAGTAAACAGGAAGACTTTGTGAATCAGATTTCAATGCTGGAAGAGCTCATCACACGCAAAGGACATCTGTGTATATTTTTACCAAAATTCTATTGTGAACTCAATCCAATTGAAATGGTGAGTCCGATATTAAAATGTCTGACTTCTATACACTCATAAGATCATCAGTATTGGGGGTGGACTAAGTACCGATACAGGGAGGAGCCTCGGAACACCTTCGCAGAAGGCAAAGAGGCTGTTTTCAAGCACCTTGATGCATGCCCTGTTGATATCATAAGGCACTTCATCAATCGCTCTTGGAGATGGATGAGTGCTTACAGGCTTGGACTTTCAGGTAAAGCAGCAGAATGGGCAGTATGGAAGCAGAAGGGCCATCGTGCAGTCTCTGCAATTGCTATGATGCATTTGGATGCAGTAGTAAACAATGTACAATAGAATACGCCCAAAAAGGTTGCAGTGAAACTGCCCAAAAATTTGGCCGTTCCCAAAAAGGCATGGGAAAAACTTCAGAGGTGCGTTTTTTGATGTTTTTGAATGTCCTGAGTCCAAACCTGTAATTAGTTTGGGGTAAAATTCACTCCATCAGCCACGATCAAGACATGACAAATTAGTTGACTTTGCTTGTCCTCGACTGTACGACGGCAGGAGGAAGGGTCGGTGATGTTGGTGTCGCGGGATTCCTACTTGGAGGTAAGTCAATTTTGAGCACAGCTTGCAATGATTGGTAGCTTATCGGCGAACAAGGTGGCATAGGGTTCTTATCCGCTGAGCATGGATTTGGAAGCGATAGCGTCGTCAACTACGAGCTTGTGCTTGCGGACGGCACTGTCATGAACGCCAACGCCAAGAACCACTCGGACCTGTACTGGGCGCTCAAATTAGGAAGCACAAACTTTGGCATCGTAACGCGATTTGACATGACCACTTTCCCTCAAGGACAGGTCTGGGGCGGTTCACAGTTCTTCGCAATCAGCGAAGGACCAGCTCTGCTTGAACGCCTGGTAACCTGCACCAAGAAACTGGCGGAAGATCCCAAGGGTTTCTTTGGACTGAGCATAGCATGGAATCCTGCATCAAAGGACTATATCATTTGGACACTCCAGACATACCTCAAACCAGAGCCGTACCCTCCTTTGTGGTCTGATTTCGCTTCCCTCACACCTCTGGTTGACATGATGGGTATGAAGAACCTAATGGATATCACAGAAGAGTTTCAAGAGGCAGATCCGGGTAAACACGGTCGTAGCCAGTGGCTCTCGATGAAATACAAGGCCAACGCACAATTCCATTTGGATCTTCACGTGAAGGGTATTGAGCTCTTTGAACCATATCACGACCATCCTGGCGTTCATTGGGCGGTATCCGTTCAGCCCATCCCTTCAAGGTTCTCAGCAGCTGTAGCGAGAAATGGGGGAAATCCTTCCAGACTGTCAGCCAATGACGGTGATTTGTGGGGTACGACTGTCTGTTTGCTTGTTCGATAATGGCAATGCTAACGTAGGGGCATCTAGTTATGCTTATCACGACAGATTGGTTGGAACCTGCAGATGATGAGATCATGAAGAGCAACTGCAAGAAGCTGCTTCAATGGGCTGAAGATGAGGCAAAGAAGCGCGGATTATTCAGCCCTTATATTTACATGAATTATGCCACGGGAGCTCAGCACATTTATGAGCGTTCCACGAACAAGGCGACTCTGAGCCGGATGCACGACGTTAAAAAAATTTACGATCCCAAAAATGTGCTTGATGAATTCTGGCATGGTGGCTTCAAGCTGCCTAGTGTCGAGCACGACAGGTCAGAATTATGACATTGCCGACTCGTACTGTAAAATAGCGTGTACATGGAATATAGCATGCGCTGAGTGATGACAATGTCTGAGGCCATGCATGGCTGCAAGAGTTCCGTAACGAGAAAAAGTAGAGCGACGGATGGTAGGCCCTGGCAGCAGATGGTCTATCAACACTGCACAATGTTCGAGCCAGCAGCGGGATGTTTAGCTAACATTGACGCGGATAGGCTGCCGCACATCCAATGGGTGTATCTGTGATATCAAGAGATATAACAGCCTATCTCTGTAAAATTAATGACATCACCTTTGAATGGCACCAACGGCGACACTCACGAGTACGATGATGCATTCACATTGCTACATCTATAGTTGACGTTAATCTTTTACCCTCTCTCCCCAAACCTGCGGCGCGTTCGGATTCCTCGATAGTATATGCCGGCTCCTTCAGCTGTTTGCACCTCCGTTTGTGTACCTTACTGCGCCAATGAGAGCGGAGAGCTGCATCTGTCTCGTAATACCTGAAGAAATGAAAAATAAATAAGCATAGCGGAAACCAATGCGCGTCCACGTACTTGGCACATTCAACGCAGTAATGCTGGGCAAGCCCAGGTTTTTCGAAATCAAGCGGTTGTGCTTCTAAAGCAGCTCGATTCTAAGCACCCAAAACCAGTGAAATTGAGCAAAAGGAACTTTGGGTACAAGATTTATCACACACTTTAGGATCCAGGTCAATCAATTGGATTTGATCTATGTCCTTTGCGCGAGCCTATAGGGCAAACAATCACTAGTGAGCCGACATAAGACAGCAGATATAAGAGAAATAGTAACATACTCGAGTTCGGGTGGCTCTATGGACATCACGGCGAGCGTTATGAACCCGAGAACGACGTAGACGGCCCATCCTAGTGAAAGTACAAGAAGAAAGATTTTCCTGCTCAAACACGTGGATATGTATATCTGAGACCGCGAAGCCAAACAAAGATGTGATTTTGCCAGCTTTGACTTGACTTTCACCTTCCACTCAATAAATTGCCTGCTCAATAGAGCCTTCGTGACTCAAAGTCTCACTCCTGAATCTTCTCATCTCATGGAAAGAGTTTCTATTACTCCTGGGAACAAATTAACTCGAACCTTCGGCGCTGTCGGAGACCGTTCCTTGCATATTTTCCAAGAACGCGTCAGGTGGACCGACTTGACACCCCAATAGAACTTTGGATGTCGAGTAAATTTTGGACCAGCTTCGATTTGAAAGGACGTTCTTCGATGTATGCACTCAGAGAGAGAGTTGAGAAAGAGAAGCTTTCCCATGCTGACCATCCGAAGCAACAAGTCATGCAGGGGTTTCTGGGTTCAAGGAATAAGCTCTGTAAGTTGTCGTGTCAATATTTTCTGGAGCTGGTGATCATCTACATGTCCGCCGACAGGTGCAGCGGCTTTCCGAAGGTCGTCTTGAATACATTTCTGTTCAGTCTTCGTGGTCCGGCTCGTCATCTATTAATTATATAAAGCGTCCGACTCTGTGCAAGTCACTTCAAAGTTCATTCGATCAGCTTCGGATTCTCCTTCTTGTCCATATCAACACGAATCAGACTCAACAGTTACGCCTAGCTTTTTCGCATTGTCTATTGTTTCTCTTTCTTCGAGGAAATGACACAGTTTCCCGCATTCGCCCGTGCTCCTAACGTGAATTAATTTCCACTCAATGTGCTGTTGTACTCGACTTCCGATGCCGCCCAACTCCAGTTTTATCTTACCGCGAATCTCAAGACATCAGTTTTACGGGTTCACCCTAGGGCCGTGCAAGACCGCGCTCCAGATCAATAATACATATTGCTCATGGACTCCAAGTTCTCAACTTCCTTTGGTGACAAAGAAAACTCGGCCGAAATATTGTGATGTAATGAACACCACGGGTTGGCCTGCACATTCGTTCAGGTGAGCAGTTTATCGGAGCTAACGGAAAAGCAAGGGAAACTCATTTATTCTTACGGGTATAAAGTGCTTATACGGCTTCTCGACTCTATTTCTCTTGCTGTCGGAACATTCACAAGACGAAACGATGGTGCAATTTGTTCGATATAATCAAGAGGCAGACAATTTCTGGAGTGTAAGAAGACTAAGCGACTGCCGGTTTTCGCCTTGCACGGTTCGGACGCTAAAACGCTTCCGTACATACGGACAGAATTGGGACTTTGCTTGACTTGATGTTCTATCAGGAACGGACGATCCATCATCTTTCTGGGTAATGGAAAACCCCTCATGGAAATGAAGTTCCCAATTCGTCACCAATCTGAAGGTATAAATACCTGTTCTTGCCTCTTACCGTCTCCATAATCTCCAGTCCAACAACATATCCAAAAATGCCTATCAACCTCTCTCCCTCTTCCGCTGATCCTCGCAAGTTCAAAGTAGCTGCTGTTCAAGCAGAACCGTGCGTTATCTTCGTGTCATCGTATCTGCCTATCCTGACGAACTTTGTAGTGTTTGGCTTGATCTTCAAGGAGGTGTCGAGAAGACCATTCGCATTATCCGCGAAGCAGCTGCTGAGGGTGATCAACATGTCATTTCTGATGGGCGAAACGAAAGTCTCACACTTCCTTATTTCTAGGAGCCAAGATTATCGGTTTCCCAGAAGTCTTCATACCCGGTCAGTTACGTGCTAACATCGTCGCACTTTGGACCGTTGTTCTTACCATGTTGTAGGATACCCTTGGACGCCGTGGGCCAACACTTTCGTCGAAGCCCAGCCGGTTCTCAAGGCGTATCAGGCCAATTCAATGGCATTGCACTCACCTGAGATGGACCGGATCAAAGAGGCCGTCAAGGAAGCCGAAGTCAATGTTGTACTAGGATTTTCTGAACGGGATGTAAGTAGCTGCAACCTCGGCGTGGCTCAAGGTCGAAACGCGTGAAAAGACAAATGACTGATTCAAAAGTGAATCTAGGGCAATACGTTGTATATCGCACAAGTCACCATCACTCAGGATGGCAAAATTGCCAACCACAGGCGAAAGATTAAGGTTTGTTGTCTATTCAAATATTCTATATGATGTTCAGGACCGCACATGACAGTCTTCTCTTCAGCCCACCCACTATGAAAAGACTGTCTTCGGAGACGGAAGCGGTATGTTGGCATATACCCTACCCACTGCTTCGACTGATTCTCTTGCTAGCCCAATCTATCTATAATGTAGTTCAGACACCCTATGGTAGACTGGGCTCTCTCAACTGCTGGGAACACATCCAGGTTTGTCTTTCGTTCATGTGATACCCCGCAACGATGACTAGAAGCTTTTTATCAATAGCCGTGGCTGAAGACTCACTTCTACGCGCAATATCCGCAGATCTTCGTCGGTGGCTGGTGGCCCGCGTTCCCCGCTGGGCAAGGCGGCTCGCCATACATCGTGAGCGGTGAGGCATCTAGTCGTATGACACAGCTTGTATCAATGGAAGGCGGCTGCTTTGGTCTCGTGTGCTGTCATGTTGTCAGTCAGGCTGGAGCAGACAAAATGAAAATGACCGGATTCCCCTGGTTTACATTCCCTGGAGGAGGTTTCACTACGGTGGGTGCACAAAAGCTCAGATCCAGCTGATTTTCTAACGAACTTGGCTTCACGTTCAAAGATCTATGGGCCAGACGGCTCGGCTCTCACACCCCCTGTCGACCCAGGTAAAGAAGTCGTCGTTTACGCGGAAATTTCCCTCGATAAAATCAGCGAGGTCAAAACTGTGGCTGATACCATGGGTAACTAGTACGCTTGGCTGTTTGCTTGCTTCTCTTCGTGGGGCTTATATGAGCATCTTATCTCACAGTTCTCGCTTCGATCTTTTCCACACTATCGTCGACGGAAAGAATTGGACTCCTGCGACTTATACCCAAGCTGACGAGGCGCAGGCCTCTATCAAAAAGCAGGCTGAAATCGACAATGTCGGCAACAGCAACACCTTCATCTCTACTATCGAGGCCTAGGCTTAAGCGCTTAAGCACTGTATCTGTTACATACGAAAAACTCGCACGTGTATGAAGTTTCACATCCAGCAAAACAACATCTGAAGGAGAAAAACATGCCTACAGAGAACAACTTTAGTTGACGTAGGCGAATATCACTTTGTAAACAATAAATTATCGTGTATCGAGTTTCAACAAACGTGCGAATACACATCACATAGCTCATGCTGCTTTACATTGTCAGAAGGACTCAGAAACCCTACTACGATTGTCCCTATGATAAAGGCTCTAATTATCGCGCTCCCCAGCACCAGGATAAGACTCTTCAGGTAACGTCATCATTTGCATCGAAGAGGACGGCGAAGAAATCTGAAGCAAAGATTCGGATCCGTTCCTCAGCATAGGTCTTCTGCTTGAGCTCGTCCGCCACGAATGTACCTGCGATGCACGAGTGGGTAGCATGATCAGCGAATCAGGTCCCTCAGCACGTTCTTGATTTCAAGTATGTAATTGCTAGTGGTAGTACTGTTGCCGGTACTTCTGCCAGTATCTTGTCTCTCCACATTTCGGCGAGTGTTGAGCCTGTGATAGAGAGTTAGTCGGTAACCATTCTAACAGCTGTGGTTTGAATTTGAGCTCACGCAGCAAGTAAGGAAATGCCATACACTAGAAGGGAAGATTTGGTGTCAGTGCTGCTTCGAGTCCGAGTCTGAATTGACAAGCTTTGTGACGCCAAACTCACGTTTTGCCAATAAGAAATGCAGACTTAGAAATATGAAGTTGAGAGGCATCAGATAATACTAGACTCGGAAACGAGATGAGCGCAGGATACTCTTTGATACGACAGAATCCGACTCACGCATATCAATACTGCGAGGCCTGCAGCGCTGATGGCGATCGCCCATGATGGTAGTACAAATCAGGTATCTAGACCAAATGTCATACCTTGTTACTACTCCGGTGCTCACTGCATAAATGCTCAATGTCGTGATCATAGAATAAGCTCTAATAGACATTGATTTGAGAAAGACGTCACATAGAGAAACAGCTTGAAACCCACTGCTTGTAATCTGATCGCAATCGTTGCAAGTAGAAAGACAGAGAAACAGCAACCAGGATATCAGTCAGTACGCCGCACCCCAAGGAGATAGTGCCCAGCGTCTGCGGCACTGTGATCAGTATGTGCATTATCGAAAAGAGAGGTTATTCACTGACCTTGATTTTGGGCAAGTCAATGAACATCCTGTACTGAAAACTAAATGTGATCGATTTAGAATATGCTCGCCGACTAGTCACTATTGACTGACCATTTAATAGTGTATGCTGGAACGGGATGCTTATATTAATGGTCATGCCATAAAGATGCCTGTTGACCTACCGGCCGCTAGTCCTGCAAGTTTTAGGTAAGAATAGTGAGGAGTTGGATTATGAAATGGTGCCTCACCTAGTTCGGCGAGATTGAACAACACCTGTAATGATGTAAGATCCAAGTGTCCAACAGCAGGAGTGAAAGATACCGACGATCAGAAAAGTGATCAGTAGATTGTGTTTGCTAACTTAGGCATGATTGAGAATGTGGCGTTGCAAGAGAAAGATGGATTGTCGCACATCTCCACACTCGAACGGCAAAACAGCTTTACGGACCGCGTCAGTGCGACTTCGATTATCATCACGAAGTATGCATAAACTTACAACTTGGTGATGACCCCAACTGATGCCTAGAACACATCTGTCAGGAAGGTCCCCACCTTGATCAAGTGACTAGAACTTACCCCTACAATCGAATGAAGCTGAGATATCTCTTTTAAGCAACTCGTATTGATGAACACCAAGTTGGACTCACTATGATTGACCTTGAACGCTTTCAGCTCAGTCGGAATTGCAATGAGACAAAAGGGACAAAAATACCAAATCACTGGTCTATCTACTAGAAGGTTATAAGAACAAGGCAGAATACATGATTTCGGGATAACTTACAAAGAGTCACGACCGAGTTGAAATGGCTAGTGCAAGGTGAGTCAATCCATGAGCTGAGACGATAGAAGAGGCAAGACTTCGAACGTGATGTTGTAGTAGTACAACGCATGGGAGATCAGAACTTGATCTGCCACCTCGATCGCGCTACAAACGAGATCATTTTACATTTCGTCATAATCAAGATGGAGGTCTCAACTGACCAGACACCAAGAACCTGAAAAGTCACGGACGATGAGCAGAGTATCCCTGTTCTTCGCTGTTTTGCCAGGACTTACCAACGCTTTGTAAATCCACCTATCTCGAGGATACCGAATCCAATAGCCCACCACTTGAGCGAAGAAAACGCCCAGAAGTCTAGCAAAGTCGGCGAGTCAATTTATTATCAAGGCTTTTCCACATAGACCACGATGAATACACACAGACAAGACAAAGCGTATCCCACGAACGCGGCACCAAGCGTGTAGTCAATGACGGATTCATGCCCAGAATTCATGGTGAAAGGAAAAGCCAAGGCAGAAGAGAAGAAAGAACGAGAGCAAAAAGGAAGGAAAGATAGCGGAAGAAAGTGCGACAAAATGAAGCGTAAGAGCGGCTGGTTGAGTGCGCTCGCTTTCAAGGAGTTTATGAGGTTCCTCCATACTTGATCATCACAGACCAACTTGATCGGATTCAAAAACTGAATTGCGAGGTAGAAGTTTTGACCATTCCCCTACAGTGGCATCTTACTGACTGAGGTGCCATGGCGGCGATCAACATATAAAAAGTTCAACGTACACGGTCAAGGAGAGCTAAAAAAACAGTGATACTGTGATTTAGAGTCATTTGGACAAGAACGAACACGATACTCACTCATCGAGTCTCAAGTGAAAGTATGAGCGGCTTATGTTTGGGTCACCAAGCTATGTACACAGTATACACTCTCTACGCGCAGCTGAGATTATTTCTTTTCTGGAGTCGCTTTGAGCCAAATCGTCGAGAGGATCATGTATGACTTGGAGTATTGTGTTCTAGATACTGATTGGGTTTGAGAACGGGAGTTTCCTGGTCCTGAGAGCCTTCGCACAATGCATTGAAATCCGAAGAACCACGAAGAATCACGGCCGAAAAGACAGAATACCATCACAATTCCACCAGAAGTCGATTAGCTAGCTGCAGAAAAGTTTGCAACGTTGAAATGAGAAGTCGATGGACACGAAGACAGGATACTACATAGACTCAGAAAGATCAATGTCACTGGTGTCCAGTGTAGTACGGAAAGTCCAACCAGTGCACGGTATCCGGTTCCCGTCGGCAAACAAACACCGGCAAACGGCAACACCTGTGTTCGTACTTCATCATATCTCAGCTCCATCTTTACCGTTTCCTCTAGGGTACTCACCAATCGTTTGCTCGAAACCCAGAATTTTACAATTACATGAAGAGTACTCATCTGCGTACTCAATGCCTTGCCATCGTGCAAAGGGATGACTTGGACACTTCAAAAAATGTACTCGGCGCCTGGCTAACGTGTTAGCAACTTCGGCCTTCAGTTGAATAACATCGTTAGACTCTTCACCATGTGAGCATGAAAACTATTGGACGTTTTCCTGTGCTGAACTCTGACGAGTATCACCGCAAGGATAGAACATGAACGCATGCGCATGTCAATTCACTGTTTCAGCGGAGAAATCGTTGAAACGTTGTAAGCCTGGGCCACGGTAGGCCACACTGGTATACCACAAGCGTATGTATGATTGAAGAAATTAAACTCAATTATCGGTTCACCTATGTATCCTTCAGGTCAGGTCCATGAAGATTCGGTTCGAGGCTATGCGGTTGTTTCTCACGAAATCAAACCATCTCGCTGTCTGGATCCCTGCCCCGAGTCGTACTCTTCAGTAAATCCACCACCTGTCGAATCATCGCAGATGTTCTTCGAAAGAAGACCGCTGAGCACGCGTAGGAGTATTCACCTGTGGTTGTTTTCGACGTAATCAACAAAATCAGCTGCTTTCAGCTCTTCTGGACGTACATCATCTGCCCATTAAGACTCGTTTCATGTTACCGGGAACGGCACCTGCACGGCACTACTCCATGACTACGTGACATCTGGCGCTCACTGACGCATATGCACCTCATACGTGACACAACGGGACGTTTAAATAGCGAACCTGGCTTTATTCCAAGCTTCAAACATGATTCATATCGCCCTTCTCGCTGGTATCGCCTCCCCTCTAGTCGTTGGCTTAGCCAATGCTCAAGACCTCGGCGTGCCATTATCATGGAGGGTGAGTTCATGTAGATCCTCGGTTTTGTTCTATTAGTATTCTAATTTCTTCGGTCGTTAAGGATTTCAATAATTCTCGTCAGCTTGCCGAACGCATCTCGATTGCTCAAGCAGCAGTCAACACGATCTTACCTCAATTGGACACATCTGACGCCCAATTCGAAGGTTGATTCTTCGTCATACGACAACTTCCTTGCCTAGGCTAATCAACAGTGTTGCAATCTAGGAATCGGATATTGGCAATCAGCAAATGTCTTTTCTGCGATGGCCAATTTGGATCATCTCGCTGGTACCACAGTGAACAAGGAACAGGTCGTCAACAATTTAAATACAGCATTCAAACTTTATACCAACTATGACCAATATGGGTGCGTAAAGCTCAACATCTTTGCCCTGGTGGTTGATGTTCTGATTTTGATTTCCACCCGGCATTTATCTAGAGTGAGTCAAACAGTAACCAAATAATTATGTGAGACTTAACGGAATTGTACTGTAGTACAATGATGATGCTCTGTGAGTGAAGATTCCTTGATGTTGTCCTCCAGTCAGTTGAACTGAAATTCACAGGTGGTGGGCTACGGCTGCCATATACGCACATCGTGCCTACAATGTATAGCTTCCTCCGTGACTCTGTTCTTGTATACTCAAGATACACCCATCTCAGGACTCCAATCTTCTTTCACATGCCATCGCGACCTGGAATCAAGTATCAAAATAGTCAGTATATTCGCCATCACACTTCGTCTCGTTCTTATAGTTGCTAAAGAAGTGCTGTTCTCCTAGCGTCATCACCGCCGCTGATGCCAGCGCTGGAACACAGCCCAATAAGAACGATACGATCAAAGGAACTTGCGATGGAGGTTGGTACCAGATGATGCTATTCTTGGAGTCAATTGATGAACATTTATGTAGCTTCGATGGCTGGCGCAGTATTTTGGGTACGCAAGACCATGCCTTCACGACTTTGCATTTCTGATGCTTCTGGTAGCGTCCTGTTGCCGATGATCTAGGTGTTAATTCTATCACAACAGGGTAAGGAACCTTTATTTACCTTCCAGCATCGATTTATCATTTTCTGAATAATTCGATTCAGGCTTTATCTCACGTGGGTTCTATACCAAGTCAATTCACAAATTATTGCTCACCAGAGAATAGAGCATCGGCATTTCTTGCGGAAATCACAGGAGACTCGAAATACAAAGACGCAGCCACTCTGAGCGCCAACTGGATCAAGACAGTTAATCTGAATTCGAATAATATCGTCCTCGATAGCGTAAACGCCCACGACTGCTCGCGATCGGCTGCTTCGTGGCTTTTCACCTACAACAGTGGGAAATATCTCGAAGGTCTTAGCGTCCTTGCAGAAATAACTGGCGATACGTCTTGGACAAATCTGTAAGTTCAATAATTCACTGCTAAGTGTGTGCAAACTTCTGAATTTGGCATATATGCAGGATGACTAACATCTCCGCTGCTGCAATAAAATCTTCGGCATGGGAAGGGAGTGACGGTATTATTACCGAGGGTTCGAGCCCTAGTTCGAATAACGATGGTGTGGGATTTAAAGGTGCGTCGGCTTCCTGTTCTTGAGGTCGAATATTTTTTATATCTTTGAATGACCCGCAGCGATATTCATACGAGGCTTGCAAGAGGTTTTCGCTCGAAGCACGAACAACGCGCTTCGGATCTTGATTCACAGCTACAACGATGTGCAGGTACGACGAAATAGCTTGCACTCATGTGTTCATGACGAACCTGAGCGCCTTTTTTGGTTTTTTTTAGTACAATGCGCTGCTTGAGCTTGCCGCCAACGGAACTTCTTACTCTTCGGACTGGCACGGTCCTCCTCAAGCGTTCACCACATGGGGTCAGCTTGCGGCTCTGGATGTGTTCGTTACCGCCATTGATACTAACTAGAAAGGAGCGAGCGAAAAAGCAATTGTTTACTTTCTTTATGCACGCACGAATAAAGCTTTTCACTTCATGCAATTATTTATTTCATATCATCCACGAATAACAACATATTTATTTCTTTTACATACCCTTACTGGTTGAACGTTGAACGTCTGTGCTCGAAAATATCGAGGACGTCCGGGCATTTATACATAATACAGAACACGATGCCCTCTGGAATGTCGCAAGTGTAGAACCTCCGTACCGTAGATTCACTTATATTCAAGCCTAAACAATTGTGGTGTACTTCTCCA
>JH815037.1:0-13341 GCA_000296255.1 Omphalotus olearius VT 653.13
CACTTGCCAGTTTCATTCTCAACAACGTGATCGCCCTATGCCTCGAAGCAGACCTGTAGGTGAGGAGCTCTTTGAGGTAAAGGATGTCGATGAGTTCAGTCGTAGATTGGCAGTGCATGAACGTGTTGCCGTTTTTGGCAGTTGTGAGAGTTTCGCTCGTCTCAGCACTGAAACAACCAGAAATGATAGTCATCAGTTAGAGCTTCATGTGTGAGGGGATGAGACGTACTAGAACCTATATGGCGAAAACAATGTCATATAATTATTATTCAGGGACATGCCAAGGCTCGAGTTCAAACGATGTTTACTGGCTACCTGCACTCTAGAAAAGAGTATGTTATCAAAAACCTTGATTTTGGTGTTGCATACTGCATTTGGAAGGTTGGTTGGAAATCTAGAAACTTTGTGAGCGAGGAGAACAGACGAAAGAATTAGGATGGTCAGGCGTATGATTGGTTTTTAGCAATGAAAGTCGAGCAATGCAGGATATGCTCTAATCTAATCTTGATAGGGCCACATTTCCTGTATATGAGATCCAGGGTCAGAGTTTCAGCATCACATTAAACAGAAGAAATAACTAGTCTCTCCTAGGCAACTCTGAGCTATGGGCAAGCCTTCGCTTATCAGAGAAATAACAGCACTTGTATCAATGCTGTTTTCGCTGCTCCCCAATCCTTGCTGACAGCTGGAGGGAAAAAAAGGTCAGATGATATTTTAGACACTTGAAAATGAACGAACTTTAGACAGAGAATGCTGAGTGCAAATGATATGGAGTTACAACAGCAGCACGCTTTGAAGTAAAATTTCAGCAGTTTATAACTCTGATGAGCGAAGATTCACCCACCAACTTGTTCGTCACAAACATCCGGAGGCATATTGGGGTTTAACGAACTTCCTTGATCTATTGTGGCCATTACTTCACAACCATTAGGATGCACTAAAGGGAACCAGGGTCACAATTACTGTTACAAATCTGGCGTAACCGCTGATAGGTCGTACCTGCAGAAAGACCGTAAGTAAAGCTCAAGCATGAGATTCAGGGCAATATAGACTTATAGGGGGTTTCGCCAACAGCATTTGTATAGCAATCCAATCCTTTGTCTGTGCATGTTGTAGAGTTTCTAGCAGGGTTCGAGGAAGATATAAAGATGAAGAGAACCACAGGTAGGAGCGAAGTATCGGAGAAAGAGATCATATGTAGAGGGACGCAGTGGTGAAGCAGAGAGAGCCATCGCGCAGATTCGGATGGGTTACCCAGAGTCCCTTATGATCCCTGATAGCTGTGCTATGAATCTGATAGATTTGAGACCTCGTTGTGTTGTTCTGTTGGCAGTGTGTGGAGTGTTCCATTGTTTGTGTGCAGACAATTCAGGTCGTTAGGTTGAGTCAGAGTAATTTGACAATACTGTTGTAATCGAGGGAGTGGAGTAGCACTTTATTAACATAAACTCGAATATCAGTATGGGGTCACAGAAACCTGAGAAATACATGCCACAGAGTACTAGGCGGTACAACTTTGAACTGCGGTGTGCTGGTGTAACAAATTTCCTGCATGCGGGCGGGCCCGTGGGAATCGGACCGTTCAGCCGTTTTCTGGCGCCGAAATCTTGCCCCGGCAAGCCCCTCAGCTTGAGCTCAGCCTTGCCCTGCTCAGTGACACTGACTACAGAGTCCCCGAAATACCGCGCATAACTTAACACCAGATATTGCCTTCAATCCTGAGAGCACACCTTTTGTATGTGTATAATTAGATATCTACTTCCTAAGCTTCCATCGGCGGAGGCTGATGAACGATACACGATCAAGAAAGTGTTTGTCAAGCTTGAAGTAGCCGCATGGATTTCCTAGCTCATTTTTTTTTTCTATTCCAGCCTGCAGTGCATCTGATAAATCCATTGTTGCTTTCCTTCTGTGCTAGATCGTTCAAGATTACTCCTATTGACAAGACTTGGAGTCATGAGGTAGAGGTGAGAACTGTAATGCCACTGCCTCGGCGGTATTTGATCCTGGTTTTTCTGAGGGTGGTGCACTTCTTAATTCATTTCATTCCAGAAATCATACTTGACATGCGCATCCCCTGCCAATTGCTTTGGTCTTGGTTTTCGGGGCCACGCGTACGCTGCGTTAATTTGGTTGTTGAGTGTGTTCAGACGGTTCAGATGTTCTCGAATGCCCCAGGCGCTGTACCTGAGAGCAATAGCAATAACATGTTCGAGCAGAATTTGAGCAGAATATTATTCACATACTTGAAAAAGAGATATCTTAATTAAAAAAAGACCAGTAAAAGATTCGTTGGTCAATGCCAACTTGTTCACTCACTTAAGGGCATTCGCGGCATATAGGTGTTTGCAGAGCTTGCAGCAGCGCTAATTTGAGCTTTTTGGGTTGGTGAGCAGCCTTCGAATTTGAGATGTTTTTCCAAAGCAGAACGCCTAGAAACAGAAAGCTGACCACTCAGTTGAGCAGTCCGAGTGTGGGCAGTCGCGTCACGGTGTTCAGCATAGGTGGAGTCGACGATCTGCTGAGTGGCAGTCAAATTGAGGCCAGTGGGAGCACCTGCGACGTAGATTGCAGAGAGGCAGATGGCGGCCAGCGCAACTGAAGAAGAGAACATATATCTGAGTGAGGAATTCAAACATCCACCCACTTGTCTTCCAGATCTTTGCGTTCTGTACCGGTGTTCACAGCATATTTAATTCAATGACGCCCAACAAGCGCGCGCATACATGACAGAGCGACATGGGCGGCTAACTGCCTCTTATCGCTTTTTCGCCATTCGTTCGAAGTCGTGTTCAGAGCTTAGTGTGATGAATAGGTGTCGTTATTGCCTCTATACGCTGACATGACAACTAATTGACCTCGTCTCAGAGGGCCGATTATCCTGGTAGGCTATAGGAATACAGTGCACTCAAGGAGATGACTGACAAAGCGACGAAAAAATGGGTGGGTCGCGCTGGTGTAGACTATAGACGAAGCGGAGGTAAGCCACGTACAATCTGCTATTCTGCGGTTCCGGGTTAAAATCTCGTATAGTACCTTTTAGACCAGCTTGTGAGTTTGTCGTTTTCTGTACTGGAGATCTCGCCCAGGCCAACATCATTTTGCTGCCAGCCACCACCGTCGGCAGATGACGATGAACTTGTGAAGAAACTGAGGTATAGATTGAAGGATTTGTTGACCGATCTTCGTGCAGGGGCAGAAGGTGCTAGTAAGGGGGCGTGAGGGGCTACAAGCATGAATGAGTGCGTATCATTCTTTTCGCGAAAAATGCCCGAGCTAAAATTTTAAAAAAGCTGCCCTTAGAATGTAAAGGTGTTAAATGTATAATTGTTTGTCGTATATCCCGGAGCTCAAATTGAAAGTCTTGATATCTGGACCAACTATCTTCTATTCACGAATTGACGGGGAATTGCGTGGGGGTGGACCTCATTTTATTCTCGAAAAAGTTTTTCGATTGCACTAGGCAGGGATGATGAACCAACTTCCTCAACGTGAAAACGGGAAACAGGACGATTGAGCCGTGGTCCCGGTATGGCATAGGAAATTAGTCGTCTTCAAACGCTATAAATAATCAAAGTGGATTGATTGTTCAAGCTTCAAGCTTCGTGTGGTCCTTACCATTTGGCGCATCACGCGTCATGTGCAAAGTACCATTTACCATACAAAGGCATCGTGGCCTACGCCTTGTACAATGGACAGTGCGAGTACGATGACTCGTTCATATAAAACCTTCGTGAAGCAAAATGTGAGTTATTCTGATGACTATGCCCAGCATTCCTTTACAACCCTCCCTAGGTCCACGCGGCTTGAAGAACACTGCCGGCAGCCACAAGACCCCCATACCTGACACTCCTTCCTTCACTATTAACGATGTACAACAAGCCTATGAACTCGGCGCTCTCACGGCTCGCGTTCGGTGTGAGGCTGACCTGAATTCTACCCCTCCACCATATAGCGACAGCGCGTCAATCCGGACGTTTGACTCTCGATACCATTCTCGGAAGGAGAAGGGTAGGGGTTTTGGTGATTGGGGGACTCTTAGTACGAGCGTTGATTCGTCGAATAAGAGTATAAGGTCTGTGAAGACCACACAAACCTCTTTCACCACTCAGACCTCCTTCACTGCGCGCAAGCAATCGAGAGCTTCTCTGGACCGTGTCGAGAAGATCTATGAGCAGTTGAAGCAGGGAAACAAGCCGAAGAAGAAGAAGAATTGGTCATTGAAGAAGACCGTCGAGAAGGTACTCAATGGGAAATTGACGAAACAGAGTACAAGCAGCGTGGCGAATGAATTCGACGCTCGCAGCACCTTTAACCCTACCTCGACAATTACTTCAGACTTTTATCCTCCCAGGGAGCGGAAAATGTCTTCCAAGTCCAATTTCGAATTCTCCGCCCCCAGAATCGCAGTAAATCACGCTTACCCAATCGAGACGGTCACTCCGTTCCTCCATCGTGGAATCAACAGACCGCGCAACCTCTCTACTGCGACTAAAGTCACTTTCGACGACTCCACCTCCACCTCCACCTCCGCCTCTACCGCTGCTCAAGTAGCCCGGGGTCCCACGATCAATCTTAGCTGCGTCGACTTTTCTCTTGTCGTCGCTGCTTCCCGCAGTGCCACCGAATATCGTTCACGCCGAGCTCGCGCACAGCGCGTTCGTCGGTCGAGGTCGTTCTCTGGCTTCACGCGCCTAGCTGAAACTCGCTCTAGGGATGGGCCAGGAGAAGCTGTGAAGAGCAAGAAGGATGAGGTTAACGAGTTTGATTTAGAGGGAGAGCTCGCCGCACTGCAAAACTTATTCCTGCCAAGAGAGGAGGAGGAGGAGGATGAGGGGGATGACGTTGATGATGAGTGCGCGAGTGAAAGCGAGGCCTCTCATTATGATTCTGAAGAGGAGGAGCAGGGTAGCTGTGGAGAGGTCCGGCAGGAAGAGCAAAGGGCATCTGAGATTCTTGACGATGTGGTCAAGGAGGCTCAAGAGTTAATGGATCGTATTGCCATTCAATGGGAATATGTATAAGGGGCCGAGTGCGCTGACAATATTTCAATATTCAATATTCAATAGTGATCCCGCATGAGGAATGTAGGATCATTGAAGGCAGCCAGTGGAAGACTGCAGAACCATGTCAATCTCGTTCTCACTAGGCCCATGATTCATGTGTTTTTATGTCAATTTTTGGATATTCAATCTGCGTTCACACTCATTTCGAAGACTGTAGATCCTTCCTGAACCACTAGTTCTTGCGACTGCGGCAAATGCATATTCATAGTATATTTATGCATTGAATGGTGTATTGAAGATCCCAAGGAGCTGAAATGAAATCTACGCCGCAGATGTGCCCACAAAGCCTGGGATTGCCGTCTTATCGAGAGCCATCATTTGAAAGCCTATGGCTATAGCTGAAGAAGAATTGGCCCCACGGCCCCCACGGCCTTCAGTGAAGCGCGTCAAAAAGTAAGCAAACGTGTCGCATTACGTAACATCAGAAAAACGCCCAAAGAATTTGAGTTCTGTTCGGCTTTCATCGACATCTACTTACTTTCCGCTCCTCCACTCCTGGCCGAGCCTCAAAGATATTCCAGGAAAACATAGTACATGAATGCATGAAGAAATGTACATACCACAATCTCCTTTGACAGTTGGTAAATCTCCCGAACTGATGCTCACACATGCGACCGAATGCCACCATTGGGTCGCATCAAAGCCGTGAAGTCGGGCTGCTACCCTAATGATACCAATCGAAACATCTGAGTGCCAACAGGCATGATGCGCTCCCCATTGCTATACCGCCATTAGTTGCAGGTCTGTTGCAAGTCAAAGGCGGAAGTGTAACGGCTCGTAGACTCTAACTTCGTACCGCTATCAGCGCTAGAAGCGCTGTCGATGTCTCCATTTCACCCCTGGCCACAGGTACCAATCAAAGTCCTCCTGCTACATACTTGACATCCACTGACTCGATACTCAGTCCTTCGGGGTCCGAATTTTAATTCATTTATCCTGCTTTGACGTGATGGGAGGAGAGTGGGAGGTGTTAGTATGTATATCTGACCTCGGTCCAGGTCTCGTCCGGATCTCGGCTCGAACGTACCAAGTGCCGGAGCCTCGAAGGGCAGGTTAAACAACTCAAGTTTGTGCCGGCTAGGCTCTCTGAAGCCCGGAGTTTAGGTCGTTCCGGCCTTGAGGCTTGCTCTTCTCGACACCAGGAACACCGTAGGTGTCGGACGCGATAGGTACTTGCGGATACTCCTGGCCTTTGAACTTGTCAAGCAGGACTACATTGTTATCCTGTCTCGACCTTGATTGGCTTGCGTTCGAAGTCATAATCCCGGGTTTACACGCAGTCCTTATTCATACTTTTGGTATATGTGTGAGCCGCCAAGAATTCGCTCCAACATGATATTTTTGATTGACCTTTCAAACGATGAATTGGATAGGTGATTCTCTCGGAGCTCTCCGCAGTATGTATTCACAGCAAGACCGCCAAGTTTTGATTATCTGGCAATTCTGGGGGTATCGAAATCCGAGTTGCACCGACCTCATCTATCCTTCGCTCTTCGACGACTTCCTTTCGGAAAGTACCAAGTGCATAACCGGAATCGATATTGACCTCATCTCTTAACTATGGTGCTGCTTCACAACATCCTGACTGCTCGGGTTCTGGTGTCTTCTTACACTTGGCGTCATTCTCACTACCATGCGCTAAATGTCGCATTCTGATGCTATCAAGACGTATGGGACTCTCAGAAAATCTACTGGAGCGCTCCAAATAGAGACAGAGGTGAAATTCAACATGCACTATCTTTCACACGTCTCGCACTGTCTGTATATCATTGACAGCTCCTCTGAACCACAAACTCAGCTGCAATACGATTACGATCCTCTTCGATGACTAAATGACTCTGCGCGCCAAAAACGATTGAAAACAATCGATATGTCGCTATACACATGAAAAATATCACAAGGAAGCTCACGGAAAGTCGTCGCTTATCCGCGAGGCAACACGACAATCTTGGCGATATGATCTTTTATTCTCATATCGTTCAAACTATTGGTCTACGTTCAACGATACGCTGTGAAAGCTCAAGGCTTCGGGCGCCCATTGCGCACTCGTTCTGATTTATCTCTGAGTCCGTACCAGGCTTTATCAAAGAGTCTATCGTGCTGTGGCTGCGCGTCATCGAAAACGCATGGCAACGAGACGCGGCAGTGGGAGCTTCGATGTGTATAATAGGAATGATGATGTTACAAGGTATGTGCCTGTATTGATTATGTACATTCGAACTAAAAAGCTTCGCCGCCGTCGATGCACCACCGCCCTCTGGTACACGCCGTAACTGCCGGAGCGGACTGGCTATGCCTGGGATTGATGCTAATTCGAGTGGTTATTTCGCAGTAAATTCTCACTGGACCAGGATATGTTTTGACACACAGTTGACATACCTAGCAGCCGGTGCTGCGCGATTGAACTTTCCCAACCTACAGAATTGACACAACCTTGGTATTTCCACGGACAACTTCTCGTTCCATCCAAAACTTCTTCAATTGTGACGGATTGATCCAACCTAATATAACAATCTACCAACTCTGTGCATGTGTCCGGATGTAATCGGGGGTAGTCTGACACATGGCCCTGATCCTTCTGCACACACCATCAGTCAGTTTCTTGCGCAAATCATGCTTCATCTAGCTCAATTCTTTCGCACCGACGCTCCAGTTTAGTGATATTTGGTGGGCCAACCTTTACTCATGTATAAAAGGCTATCTTACTTCATTCGATTCCCCAGGTCATCGTCAAGTTCACCTCTACTTTCAACCCCTCATGGCTTCTACTAGTGCTCCCGTCGATGCCGAAAACCAGGTCGTAACACTTCCTGCTCTAGCTGGGACTACACATGGTACGAACTCTTCGTCGGGGTCGGTGCACTCGACCGATCTCGAGAAGAAGGCCGCTCAAGAGGATGAATTGAAAGTCGACCTCAAGCAGGTCGACTATGAACTTCCCGCAAAACTTGGCCGTTCAAGCTTTACACGGTGGCTTCAACGTAAGCTGTCTTCGTACTTCCGAGACACATAACGAGACTCATTCATCATTTCATCAGATATTGCCTTCTCTTACTACCGGAAGACATTCAGCGTGATATTTGCTGCGAACTTGATCGCTTTTATTGCGTTTGTAGCTCGTGCACGCGGTACACCTCTTGCTCCTGATGTTGGCAGTGCCGCCTCCGCCAATCTCATGGTGACCCTCCTCTTCAGACAAGAGAATTTCGTGAACGCGGTTTACGAGATTGCAGTGGACATCATTCCACTTAGCACTCCGCTTTGGGTCCGTCGTCGTCTAGCCAAGGTTTTCCACTATGGCGGTGCTCACAGTGGCGCTGGTGTAGCTGCCGTGGTCTGGTACATCATGTACAGCGCGGTAACCACGAAAGACTACATTAAACACCCTAATCAATCTTCAGTAGCCAATCTCGCCACTTCATACATTCTCCTGACGATGTTCATATTTATTTTGGCTGGTGCTCACCCTACGTTCCGTAGGATGTATCACGACTATTTCGAGGCAATTCACCGTTATTCCGGTTGGGTTGCCGTTTGTACTTTTTGGATGCACACCATCTTCGCTGCTAACGAGTATCGCCAGCTTGACCCGAATCCTCCGAGCCTTGGTCGTTATCTGATCAATACTCCGAATTTTTGGACCCTGTGCATATCAACAAGCTGTTCCCTTCTCTCATGGGGCCGTCTTCGTCGTGTGGATTGTTACCCTGAAACCCTCTCTGACCACGTCATCCGTCTTCACTTCAAGTACCGTAACATGAAGCCTTTCTACGGTTTGAAGATCTCAACCAAGCCATTGCTCGAATGGCATGCGTTTGCGACGGTCCCCGACGATATCGATGGAAAGCCAGACGGTTTCTCCGTCGTGGTCTCCAATGCCGGAGACTGGACTAAAGAGACGATCATGACTCCTCCGAAGAAGCTCTGGGTGAGAGGATATCCTCTTCATGGTCTTCTCTACACCTCGAAGCTCTTCCGCAAGGTCGTTGTTGTAGCCACAGGCTCGGGGATTGGTCCTTGCCTCTCACTGTTCTATGCCGATTTCACTCCTCGTCGAATTTTCTGGTCTACTCCCGCTCCAGAGAAGACTTACGGGGAGAAAATCGTGAACACGGTGAGAAAGGCTGACCCGGATGCGTGGATTTGGGATACTCGTAAGGAAGGACGCCCGGATATGGTCGCTGTGACTTATAAGCTTGTCATGGATTCTCAAGCTGAGGCGGTTTTCATTATCTCAAACCCCAAACTGACTAGGAGGGTTGTATACGCTATGGAGAGCAGGGGTATCCCTGCCTATGGTGCGATCTTTGATTCTTGATTTATTTGTAACGACAGGAAAGCCTTGTAGATTTCTTTCCACATGTAGCCTAACGTGTAACATAGATCAAGTTTCACGAACGAGTTTTGCATGTACAAATTATGTTTTGATGTTTTCTGATACTGTTCAAATCTTGACCTTGGCCTTATCTGCTATAGACTGGGAGGTTCTCAGAAAGTTTCGCTGAGGTAACTTTTGAGGAGATACGGATACCGTGATCATCATTCAGACAACATAGTTGAACATTGTGTTGCGTGCATACAACAGCGCGCGGAGCGCAATCAACGATAGATTACACTTCTGTAAAATCACAGGAACATGAGATAGCAAAAGATTCTATTAAGCATCATTGCTGTCGTGAGAAGCTTTGAATGACAATGAGAGCGCTCGGGGCAAATAACTGAGATAAGATTGATCTGGAAAGATCCTGTAGACGGAATTCAGCGTGGTCAGGCGCAAATCAGCACAGAGTCCTCGGTTCCGAATTCATGTTTTTTCGTCAAATTTCGCGCATGGGCAAAACGTGCATAGTGACAAGCCTTCGACTTCTTGGGAACTGCGCTTATGTATTCCTATACAGACGGCAGGTGTGGTTGCGGTGGACATGCGTGAAATGTTACATCTGTCCTAATGTGAAGCACGAGTTAGCGCAAGGGCCTTTCAATACCTTGTACTCCGGATCTCAAGTCCCCCGGACTCAGCATATGGATATGTTGTGTGTTATCAGTAGTAAACGTTGGAGTCATCAATTCGCGTCATTTTTGCGTTGCATACTGTCCAGTCCCAAGCGCCAGAAATATGGCTTTGATAAAGTTTAAAAGATGGTATTTTCCAGGGTAATGAAAGCGTGAAAACACACCACATGTAGAGCAAAGCTAAGCCAGATCGGATCCTTGGACGGTATGATAATGTGGATCAACGACTCAGTGAGAAGAAAAAAAAAAGGAGTTACTCACGTCAGAAATGTCAGATTTCTCTCGGGCATCCATGTTTCCACAACCCTTTCGCGTGAATGTTTGAACGTTTGAGCTCAGCTTTGAGCTTGAGCTTGAGCGCCTTAGCTCCTCTTAGCTCGACCCAGGATTCGGTTGGCAAGGGACCGTCACGGTGGTCAAGGTCCTTGAAATCTCCCCATAGTCACGCGATCAGTCCGTCCGGCGGCCCAGATTTGTGCCTGACAGCCTCGCAGTCCTCGTTCTGATATCTTTCCATCGCACAAGTGAGCAGACTTCTCTAACCATCTTGAATGCTGAAAAAAGTACTCACCCGGCCTCTCAAAATGAACGCAGCGGCTCAGCCAAGTGGTTGATGGTCTAAGAATGAAGATTGCAAGAACAACTGGAGACAGTCCTACACGAACAAATGGGGAAGAGTCGAATTTACAGCTTGGACGTTTCTTCATATACAGTCGGGTGCAGGACGAGCACGCTCGATGGATGCAGGGAATTGACCGTTCTGTGCGTCCTACATAATACTATATAACAGTTGAAGGCGTGACTACACTGCTTTTAGTGCGACTATCCTCTATCGGAAAGAATCCTGTTTACGCTCATTGGTATAGGGCTGGCGGCTGGATTGGTCATTGCTCAAATGCGCCAGCCTGAAGCTGAGCACCAGTCCAAGTACACGATATTGAGATTGAGGCAAGTCCAATTCCGTTATTCTGTGTCTGTATTTACCCGGATTACCTTCAGTGAACACATGACGATATCCTCTGCAACACTTTCCATGAGCTTAATGCTAATCTCAATAAATCTGATGCCTTACACAAACGACTTGACCAAACATCTGGCTCGCGAATGTGTTCGTGGCGGCATCCGCGAGGGCATGAGTCGACTGGGACAGTCTTCATTAAGAAGAATATTCGAGAACTCCGATCGTGGTGTTTATTCAACGCCTCTTCCACTTGAAATTCCAGGCGACGGACTGGCCATTACTACCTCTGCCGTGTCGAGTCTGTTCATGGCTATCAGCAGTCTCCTGGGCACGATTATGTGCATCTTGTTCCTCTGCACCTTTCTCAGTGGCGCTTTTCCTGATGCCATGAATAATGCCGTGTCCTACTGGTTTTGCGTCATGCTTTTGTTCGCTGGACTGAGCGCGGTTCCGTATTGGCTGCTTAGAGTGCGGGAGCGTCTTCACGAAGATTTTTCGAAGGAAAAGATTTGTGAACGGTTTTGGACCCGCGATATATTTGGGATTGGTTGGGAAGAGATTGTCGCATTGAGTAGCTCTGTGAATTGAGAATGATTTTTCAGGTAGTGTTGTCTGATTGTGGTCTGATTATATCACAAATTTCTTGATCTCAATTATATTGTAGGTGCTGTGTTATTCACTATTAGGTCAGATTGGTTTTTGATTCGGTCCTGCGGAGAGGAGGAAGTCATTGAAAAGTATTCTCGGTTCCAGCACTTATGATGCCGAGCATAGCCTGCGTATCGTTTGACTTTTTGATGGCCTCTCGCAATATGCTTCTCCACACCTGGCAATGACCATGGTACTTATGTATGTGTGCACACAATTCTTGGATTCGTCAGTCACTCATTCTACTATATTTGTTGTGCAGGAGTACGTCCTTAGTGTGAAGTCCGTTCAGAAGCGGGAAACATGTCTTATACTCTGTCCTGGCCGCCTACGGTCTAGACATTCTACTCGCAGCCTAGTGGTCGTGGTTTGATGGTGGTGAAACGATAGTATGCGCTTTTGGTTGTTGTCATAGCCATCTTTATCACATTCGTTGTTTTCGTCATCGCATTTATGCTTGAATGTTCAACAAATTGTTGTATACTTTTTGGCTTTTCAAACTTTGGCATCTTTTGTCAGCAACTTCATGCTGACCGCAGAGCGCATTGCGATTTTGGGAAAATGTTTCGCCAAACTTCAAGACAGGGATGTGCGCATAGCAACGTTGACACACATTCACATCCTGGACTAACTGTTCGATTCGAGCTTTGTTCTTGAGTGTTTTTAAAATAGATTTAATGCTGCAACAAGTGCTTAGTGAGCAGTGTAAAATTAGTGCCCTGCAGCAGAACTGGAGAGGCAAGGCCGGTGAGACGTGATCCACGTGGGAATTCCAAAATAGTTCCCGTCACTGCCTTTCCCAACGACTAGCTCCTTCCCTTTCACTCCCATCGTCTCACACGGTGTTCTCTACGGTGCGCCTGCTGCCAGGCCGCAGCGTTTCCCCTTCCTTTGCCGTCTTTCACTCTCATCTTTATAATATCTTTCTTCGAAATCGTCCGTCGTCATGAATCGACAGTCAACTATTCACCAGCGCCTCGAGGCCGCTATAGACCTTTCAAAACTCTCTTCAGTAACCGACGACGTTATTGTGGCATGCATTCGTGAAAGGTTTATGTCAGATAATATCTACACGAATATCGGCAGCTCTGCCTTAGTCGCACTCAACCCCCACAAATACGTCTCTTCGAACTCAGACAACATCCTCCAGAAGTATGCTGCAGAGTATCGTAATACGACCATCCCAAAAGAGATTCTTCCACCACACATATTCCAACTCGCAAATAATGCGTATTACCACATGAAACGGACGACGCAGGATCAGAGCATTCTTTTTAGGTGAGTTGCCAGCGAAGGAAATTATTCACGTTTCTCATTTCCGTTTTAGTGGTGAAACAGCTTCTGGAAAGTCGGAATCTCGTCGTTTGGCCATCAAGACCATTCTCGAGCTCTCCGTATCTAACCCCGGCAAGAAAGGTGCTAAACTCGGTACCCAAGTTCCTGCTGCCGAATTCGTTCTCGAGTCGTTCGGAAATGCTCGCACCCTATTCAATCCTAATGCGTCTCGGTTCGGAAAATACACCGAGCTCCAGTTCTCTGAGCGGGGAAGACTTTGCGGTGTGAAGACTCTCGAGTATTACCTAGAGAGGAATCGGGTAGCTGGAGCTCCTAGTGGCGAGAGAAATTTCCACATCTTCTATTACCTCGTCGCTG